>JAJIBD010024643.1:0-222130 GCA_021461705.1 Cryptotis parvus | reverse complement strand
CTTCTGCTGCATCTTCCAGTATTTCTGCTCTTCTGTCTTTGAGGTCTGCTTTTATCGCTTCTCTGCACTGTTTAGCAAGCTTGGACGTTAGCATTTGGTCTCCTGAGGCTCGCCTTGCCACGTTGGCGAATGAGCTCAAGAGTTTCTGAAGACAAGCGTCCTTTTGTCTTTCTCTCTCTCGGCAATCTTCCCACAATCATGGAGGTGCTGAACCAGTCGGTTGTATTCTTCATCGATGTCATCAATGATGGTATCTTCCCATGTTGCCACAATGGTGCTAAAGAGTTCCCAGTTGGTGGTCGTTCTGGGAGTTCTCTTCTTAAACTTTGCAGCCTTTTCTCCCCGTTGCGGGAAGTAGAATTTTGCACGAAGGAGGCGTGGTCCGATCCTGTCTGGAATTTGGGGACGACAGCCACATCGGTCAGACAAAACCGTCGATTGAAGATGATGTGGTCAATTTCATTGTGGAACTGTCCGCCAGGAGATTCTCATGTCCAACGTTTCACTTCAGCCTTCTGAAACTGTGAGTTCCCATGAATAGTCTTGGTGGACATGATGAACTCAGATAGTCTCTCACCTTGTTCGCTCCATTCTAGGCCATGGGTCCCGATGTGGAGTTCTTCAGCCGATCTTCTCGGTCCTATCTTGGCATTAAAATCACCGACTATGATCTTGTAGAAGGTGTGATCTTTTTTATAGAACTCCTCCAATTCCATGTAGAATTTCTCAATTTCATCTTCTTTGTATGTGGATGTTGGTGCATAGACAATGAAGATAGAAATTGCTGGCAGTGGGCCACATCTCCTCAAGTGTAATCGTCCTATTCGGTTTGTTAGGCATTCAAGTGAATCAATGTTGACAGCCATGTTCATATTGACAAGGACAACAACGCCATCGATGCCTCTTTTCATCACATGTTCCAAGGAACAATTCTTCTCCGGTGTCAAGTACAGCATGATGCGTCCTGGCGCCTCCTCGTCTCAGTCAGACCAATGATGTCGTACTTGATCTTTCTTGCTTGCAGCATCAGATCCTCAATATATGCTTCCGTTGCCAGTGTACGTGCATTGAAAGTACAGACAGTCATTTTAGTCCTTCTTCGTTTTGGCAGCCTAGGACAGCCGTGAAATTTTATCAGGCACTGCTTGTTTGCCTTTCTTACTGCTGCCCGTATTAAGGGCTCTTTTCGGGTCAGGAAAATAAACATTTTTGTTACTGGATTTGGCATATCGAACACGCATCGGACAGCTTACCAGGCTCTGCCATGCGGGCACTATATTCTCATTGCTTTGTGGGGGCTCTCAGAGGGCTGGGTAGAATATTTGTGGTAGTTTGGAGGTAAACGCACTGCGGGGAAAGCTGGTTTCTGCTCTGCGGGTGTACCTGTGTCTTAGGCTCAAGCATTCCTGGGTTTGAAATACTCTCCTCTGAAGGGCGGGTCTCTGCAGGGCGGGTCCCTTGTAGGCTGGGTTTCTGACAAGCTGGACACAGGTACACCCGGCAGAGCAGAAACCAGCTTTCTCAGCAATTATGTATATATATACATAATTGATAATTATATTTGGCAATTATATATAACTAATTATAATTATGTATATAATTATAATTATATATGTCGTATACATAAATAATTTTCTTCCGCAATCATATACTAAAATTTAAAAATAAGATTGGACTTACTGGTCCATGGCTTGATGCTTTTCTTAGTAATCATTTATATATGATATATATGACTATATATTCGTATATATGAATATATGTATAATCATATATATGTGAAAGACTTCTAAATTGGTTCAGTATAGAACTCTTAAGTTCTTAAGTAATCATATATATATGTGAAGATATATATATATGTGAAAGACTTCTGAATTGTTTCAGTACAGAACTCTTTTTTTTTTTTTTTGCTTTTTGGGTCACACCCGGCAATGCTCAGGGGTTTCTCCTGGCTCTGCACTCAGGAATTATCCCCGGCGGTGCTTGGGTGCCCATATGGGATGATGGGGATCGAACCTGGGCCAGCACAGGCTGGCCTTGTGCAAAGCAAATGCCCTACCTGCTGGGCTATCGCTCCGGCCCCAGTATAGAACTCTTAAGCACTCTGGGATACTGAGATTCTGCTAGAAAATGTTTTTGAAATTTTGGGGGGGGGTAGATTTTCTGATAATCTTTGAAATGTGATATTTTACTTTGAGGGCACACCTGGTGATGCTCAAGAGTTACTACTGACTATACACTCAGTAATCACTGCTGACTGCTGGGGGACTATATGGCACTCTAAGAATTGAACCTGGGTCAACTGAGTGCAAGGCAAGCCACCTTACCCACTGTACTATCTCTCCGGCACCTGAGAATGTACTATTTTGGAAAATTTCACTTTGTTTATGTATTTATTTATGCTCATGGGTTCCACCTGGATCTATGCTCAGGAATTAGCCCTGGTTGTGCTTACGGGACCATATTAGATGCCAGAGATTGAACCTTGGTCCTCTGTATGCAAGTGATACCCATGAATTACTGTGAGATATGCAGTTAGAAAGTTGTCCATAATTGGGCTCAGTCATACAATATCCCATCACCAATGTTACCAGTTTCTCTCCTGCACCTGCCTCTATGGCAGGAACTTTGGGCGTTATGGTTTGCAATACAGGTACTGAATGTTTATCATGTTTCACCTACTTTCAGTGCTCAGTTCTTGTCCAGAGTGATCATTTCCAACTATCATGGTCATAGTGGTCCCTTCTCTGTCCTAACTGCCCTCTTTCCCACACACACTTACCAAGAGCATCCAACTCTGGACCAATTCTCCTGGTTTCTGTTTCTGCTGTCCTTGGATATTAGTCTCATGCTATGTTTTTTATGCTCCACAAATGAGTGCGATAATTCTATATCTCTCCTTCACCTTCTGATTTACTTCACTCAGCATGATAATCTCCACGTTCAGCCATTTATAAGTGAGTTTCATGACTTCATGTTTCCTAACAGTTGCATGTTTTCCATAGTGTATATGTACCATAGTTTCTTTTTCTACTCATCTCTTCTTGGGCATTCAGGTTATTTCCAGATCTGGCTGTTATGAATAATGCTTCAGTGAACATAAAAGTGCCGGATTCTGGCTATTGTGAATAGTGCAGCAATGAATGTAGAGATGCACATGCTGTTTCTGCTATGTGTGTTTGAGCCCCCCCAAAGTATTTTCTCAGAAGTGGATTTTGCTGGGTTTGATGGAAGCTCAATTTCTAGTTTTTTTGAGGAATGTCCATATTGTTTTCCAAAATAGACTAGTGGGAAGTTAGTGTTCCCACTAACAGTGAATGGGAGTCTATTTCCCCACATCTGTGTGAGTACTGATTGTTGATCTTTAGGATGTGTGCCATTTCTAATTTTTCTTCCCCTGAATTGATTCTCTAGACTTCTTGACTCAATGTTAATCAGATTTCTATTTGATTTGGAGTCAGGAGAAGGCGACTATAGTCAAATTAAGCCAATACATTTATTTAAGTCTTGGCTGCAGCAAGCTCTTTCATAGTCATATGCATATTTTAGTTTTTTTAATCCAGAAATGCATACACTGTACACATACTCAGTAACAGTTACTTATTGGTCCCTAAATGGACAAACCATTATTATCTGTGTCTGTCTGACCCAACTGTTTGGAAGTGTTTGTCTTGGAGCGGATACTAATAAAAGAGCAGGTAGTGGTGAAGTTGGTTGAATTGGCAGCACATTTTTACTTAAACAACTGCTGAGAGGAAGGCTCAGTGTGAATGTACCTGTGTGAGTGAGTGTGTTGCACCTTTGCTCTGATACATGTCTGATACATGTCTGTAGCTAACTTGTTAATTTATTACTGCAAATTATATGAATGCCAACATTATTATTTATTGATGAGAAACCATCACTTGCCTTTTAGGAATCTCTTCCTAAAAGTCAGTATGTTTTAACTTTTTATTTTTTGTTTCATTTATGAAGGGACTAAATAATTTTTAAAATTCTAGAACTAGTTTTCAGCATAAAGAAACCCACATAGTAAGTCAATTTAAGGGAAAGGAAGTAGCCCCTTACTCCAAGATAACACCAAAAAACCAGAACTGAATAATGACGGGGTTTTTTGTTTATTTTTTTTGTTTAAACAATAATAATATATGCATATTTTATTTTATTGGTATGTATATTTATTACAGCAGGACTTTTTTTTTTTTAAATTTTTTATTAATTTTAAAATTACAAAGATATACAATTAAAAAGTTCATATTTGGGTTTTGGTCAAACAGTGTTGCAGCACCCATCCCGCCACCAGTGCCCATCTCCCACCACCAATGTCCCCGGTTCCCTCCCCCCCCACAGCCCTGCTCCATGGCAGGTTCTTTATTTCTTTCCATTTCTCTCTCTTTTCTCTTTTCCTTCCCCTCCAGACTATGGATTACAGAACATACATTAAAGGGTTGTCATGTGTATCTTTTTGCCTCTATTTAATGCTCAGTTCTAGGTTGGCATTAGTACCCTCAACAATTGTTAGCACACTGTTCCATTTTCTGTCTTACCTAGCCTCTGAATCCCACACGTTTGTGATAATTTCCACCTTTGACAGGACCTCCTGATATATGTTTCACTTGACCTTTGATATTGGTATCATAATATGTACATATATATTTATGTTATGCAGATAAATGCAGTCATTCTGTATCTGTCTCTCTCCTTCTGGCTAATTTCGCTCAACATAATCTTCTCCATGTCCATCCATTTGTAGGCAAATTGTATAACTTCATTTTTCCTAACAGCTGCATAGTAGTCCATTGTGTAGATGTACCAAAGCTTTTTATCCAGTCATCGATTTTCGGGCACTCTGGTTTACAGCAGGAATTTTTAAGCAGAAAGCATGGTCACTTGTGCACTTACAATGTTCTGCTTTCTCCTCCCTGGCAGTACCCTAGTGACCACCTGTTAAACTAGATATTTATAAAATTGAAGTTTTTGTCCACTTCTTAAATTCCTAATTTTGTTCTAAGTATTAGGTTTAGATTCAAATTTATCAAGAGAGAGTTTTAGTAATTCATTCTAACAAAAGCAATGATCACATTATATCACTATTATACTATAAATTTTTGACAGGGTAAAGTAAAAGAATTTTATAAGTGTTGGGAAACGATTACATAAATAGCGTGTATTGTGATAACACCAGACCACCAAAGAAAAACATAAGTGAATGTAATCACTGTCACTGTCTTCCTGTTCATCATCAATTTGCTCGAGCGGGCACCAGTAACATCTCCATATGACCTGTCTCATGCAAGTAGAACCCAAGGGCACCTGCTTGCTCCAAGAACATAAAGAGCCTCAAACCATTCCATCAAGTCATGGGAATGAGGTCTATAATTGTTACTGGTATCTGGCATATCAAATACGATACGGGTAGCTTGCCAGGCTCTGCCGTGCGGGTAGCATACTCTTGTAGTCATCTCAAAATCCAGCATTTATTGATGAACCGGGCAGCCATGTGCGGCCGCGCAAGCCAGACTGTAGTGGGCTGGTCTGCTGGGTGGAGTTCTGATGAGGGGGAAGTCGGGGTGTGGAAAATGGAGGCCCTCATGGAGTGGGGGCATCGCCTGGCTTTGTTGCGAGGCTCTGCTGGGGTGGCGGGCCAGGGCTAGAACCTGCCATCCCTCCCGGATGCCTCGTGAGTGGCTGGGCACAGGGAGAGCCAGTAGCAGCTCTGCCCCATGTCTGTGAGTCTCTGGATCAGCATACCTGGGCCAGATTTAAAAAAGACTGCTGCAGGGGTGGATCTCAATGAGTCGGGATGTGATAGGCTGGTCTGCTGGGTGGAGTTCTGACAAGAGGGAAGTCTGGATGTGGACTAAATAAATAAATGAATAAACAAATAAACAAACAAACAGGCAAATAAATAAATAAATAAATAAGATAGGGTTAGGGTGTAGATTACACGGACCACTATAGTCTGAGCAGTTTTGAGTTTTGGGATGTAGGTGGCTGGTTCTGGCCTGTTACCTGGGACTTGTTAGTTCCAAGGAGATGCAAGGATTGCACACACACCTGTAGGAAGGATGGGGGTCATTCCTGGAAGCATAGGGCAGAAGTGGTCTGGGACAGATCCAAGGCTGTGTGCCTTGGGTCCTGTTGGTGAAAGTTCCGGCTTTCCCTGGGGCTGGTTAGTTCAGCGGAGACGCAAGGATCACACACACCTGTAGGAGGGATGGGAGTCATTCCCAGAACCCATAATAGACATTTTAACATAAGTAACATTTGCCAAGCTGATTTTACAAAGTGACTCTGCCATTTTCCTATCCGGTCAGCAGTGTATAAAGGTTTAAGTTGTTCTACATCCTTGCTAATACTTATTATCTATATTTGTTTTTGTTTTGGGGGCCATAACAGTGCTCAGGGGTTACTCAGAAATTACTAAATTAATTTAAATTTAATTAAATTAAAATGAAATTTAAGCTGATCCAGAGACTCACAGACATGGGGCAGAGCTGCTACCGACTCTCCCTGTGCCAAGCCACTCACAAGGCACCCGAGAGGGATGTCGGATTCTAGCCTTGGCCCACCACCCCAACAGAGCCTCGCAACAAGCCAGACAACCCCCCCACTCCATGAGGGCTGCCATTTTCCACATCCAGACTTCCCTCTCATTAGAACTCCACCTAGTAGAAGAGCCTATTACAGCCCGGCTCATCGGACCCACACTGCAGCAGCCTTTTTCAGAGTACGGCCTAGGTATGCTGATCCAGAGACTCACAGACATAGGGAAGAGCTGCTACCAGCTCTCCCTGTGCCCAGCCGCTCATGAGGCACCTGGCAGGGATGGCGGGTTCTAGCCCTGGCCCGTCAACTCAGCAGAGATTCGCAACAAGCCAGACAAACCCCCACTCCATGAGGGCTGCCATTTTCCACATCCAGACTTCCCTCTCGTCAGAACTCCACCCAGCAGAAAAGCTTGTTACAGCCTGGCTCATTGGACACACCCTGCACCAGTTTTTTTTCAAGTCCGACCCAGGTATGCTGATCCAGAGACTCACAGACATGGGGCAGAATTGCTCTCTATCGGCTCTCCCTGTGCCCAGATGCTCAAGAGGCACCCAGGAGAGATGGCAGATTCTAGCCCTGCTCCACCATCCCAGCAGAACCTCCTAACAAGCATGATGACCCCCACTCCATGAGGGCCACCATTTTCCACATCCGGACTTCCCCCTCATCAGAACTCCACCCAGCAGAAGAGCTGATCACAGCCTGCAAGCCATTGCAAGGTTCATCAATAAATGCTGGAGATCAGAGGTGACTTCAATAGTATGCCACCCGCATGGCAGAGCCTGGCAAACTACCCGTGTTGTATTTGATATGCCAAATACCAGTAACAATTATGTACCTCATTCCCATGACCTGATGGAATGGTTTGAGGCTCTTTATGTTCCTGGAGCAAGCAGATGGCCTTGGGCTCTACTAGCATGAGACAGGACATATGGATATATTACTGGTGCCCGCTCGAGCAAATCGATGATGAACGGGAAGACAGTGACAGTGACAGTGATTTGGCATGCAATACTATTTTCTTAATAAAATATTTGATGGTCTTGGTCTGTTTGGGGTTTAATCACAAAAATACCATAGCCAAGGTGGCTACAAAATCCACCCAAACTTAGATTCCACAGCTCTGGAGCTGGCAAACCAGATGTCTGGTGAGAGCTCACTTTCTTGTACACACAGGTCAGTGGGGTAAGGGGCGAGGCAGGCCAGATGGGTTTCAGAAGGGCACTTATCCCATTGGTGAGAGCACTGTCCTCAGAGCCCGATGACCTCCCTAAAGCTTCACCTCCAAATCCCTTCCCGTTAAAGATGCGACTGCAGTTGGGGCAGCCATTATGCTCCCCAGAGTTTTACTGCGGTACCTACAGTGCCTTTGTACCAGAAAGGGAGGGGCTAAGGATAGAGAGTTCCATCAAATTATACTGATTATGTTATTATTACGTATTATATTGTTGTGTTTATTATTTTATGTAGGCTTCCAAGGAAGTTGGAACAAAGATTTTCAGGGGCTAAGTGGTTTGTTAAAGGTGTAGCAGTCATTTTATGATGCCCAGGCAACATGGTTCTTTCTCCAATGCTTCTCTGGTACTGTTGAGCCTGGTACAGCTTCCGGCTTTTGGTCAGCTGACAGCCTGCAGTGCAGCTATACACAGCACAGAGCATGGAGGGTGGTAGGTGGTGGTCTACATATACCTGAGCCGGTGTTTGCTGCCTTTTTATGGTATCTGTGTCTGGGTGTCCTGCACACCTGGTGAGGGGTGGACAAGGTTCGCTGGCCTCGCAAGTCCTGGGAGTGGTGATCTTGTGAGTATGCAGCAAGAATTAATGAGTATCAAACTTGGAAGGTCAAGGGAGGCTTTTCTCATGAGGGGCAGAGTTCTCCAGTCCCTATATGACCTCAAATGTTAATTTTGGGGTAACATAAACACCATGTAATAATCATGCTGCAAAAGTTAATAAGAAGTATCACTGTATCACTGTATCACTGTCTTCCCGTTCATCATCGATTTTCTCGAGCGGGCACCAGTAACATCTCCATATGTCCTGTCTCATGCCAGTAGAGCTCAAGGGCACCTGCTTGCTCCAGGAACATGAAGAGCCTCCAACCATTCCATCAGATCATTGGAATGAGGTCAATAATTGTTACTGGTATTTGGCATATCAAATACGACACAGGTAGCTTGCCAGGCTCTGCTGTGTGGGTAGCATACAAAAGTAATTAGGAGAATATTTTAATCCAACATGTAATGATATTGAAATAATACTTAAGTTTCCCATGCTAGCAAATAATCAGGACAGCACTTTCTTTTATAATTAGAGTTTATGAAGTCCAGTCATTTTTATAACACAGATAAACGTTAAAATGGTACATTTGATGGTTAGCAAATGATCTAATAGGAAAGTACTTTTAGACTCTTTAACCAGAGATAATGATCCCTGTAGGAGCTATTATAGATCCCACTAAATGGACATCTTGTAAACACTCCCCTACTAGTTAGAGGTAATCAGAGCCGTTACTAGACCAAATTAGATCACCTCCATATGTTTTTTTTTATATTTGTGGTTTCATTTTTTTTTTGGTTTGGGAGCCATACCTGGGAGGTGCTCATGGATTACTCCTGACTCTATGCTCAGGGGATCACACCTGGCGGTGCTCAGGATGCCGTATATATGGTACCTGGGATCCAGCATGGGCTGGCCATATGCAAGGCAATTACCTTGATGCCTGTACTGTTTCTGCAGCCTCAATGGGCATTTTGTAGTTGAAAAAAAGACTTTTCTTATATATTTTTTTAAAATAAAAAGACAAAGATTTAGAAAGAATAAAAATATAAGGGAAATTATTGACTTATTTTCTAAATTTAGTAGAAAAGTTTATCCTTTACTATTCTTAATTTTAGAGGAAATGGTTGATATCACATCACAGAGTTATCCAAACCAAAGTCATTCATAACTCTACTTTTATGAATGAAGTAAGGTCATTTAGTGGACCTATAATTTTATTTATATGGTTATATATGTGTCTATTAGTCTCTCTAGGGTTTTCTTGGTGGAAACAGTTTGAAGTTTTAGAAACAGTAAGATAAAGTTGCGACACTATGAAACTCTAACATTTTGGCACTTTAATGAGTACATTGCAATTAATATTTGAAAGATATTTCTTAAAAAAGTATTATATAGCATTTAATATGAAATTATTTCAGAAACTGAATAAATGAAAAAGTATTATATGGCATTTAACATGCACATTATTTCAGAAACTGAATGAAATAGACTTGCAGAAGCATAAGTTGTCCTACAGCAGACAGGTTTCATTCAGAAATAGCTGTAGCTCTAGATAATTGTATTTGTGGTAATTCCTTAGATTCAATGCATTTCCACTTGGAATTGATGAGAAATGAAAGGGTCATGTACTTTAACATATTGTTTTACATTTCAGGGACAGACAATTGAGAGGTTGTATAGTATAATGATGATAAAGGAAAATAAATATTACTAGTTTAGCCCGGCTAATAGCATCATTAGTCTTATTTTTAGGGGACTACTAACCCATGCTCAGGAAGTTTGCATACTCTGGGGATTTACACCCTATGGTGTTAGTGGAGGAATCATGCATGCCAGGGATCAAACTTGCGCTCTTCTGCATCAAGGTATGGACCCTGACTCTTGAACTTCTGCCCCAGCTCCTGGATAGTTATATTCTTGAATGGAGTCAGCTAAGGTGTGATGCTCTACTCATATCTGTATATCTATTTTTCCTCTCTCATAGAAGTACTGTGTCTCTGTAATTAAATTCTCTGTGTAAAGGAAGTGATAGTTATTTTCACATTAAATGAATATGAGAGGACAAAATAGGTGAACTTTATGAAAAAGGAAGTGTGTTTGAACATTAGTTTCACTTTTTTTTTGTTTTTGTGTCACACTTGGCAATGCTCAGGGGGTTACTCATGGCTGTATTCTCAGGAATCACTCCTAGCGGTGCTCAGGGAACTATATGGGATGCCAGGGATGGAACCCCGGTCGGCAGCGTGCAAGGCAAATGCCCCACCCACTGTACTGTTGCTCTGGCCCCTAGTTTCACTTTTTATTTATTTTCATTTTTTTTCTTTTTTGGGTCACACCTGGCAATGCTCAGGGGTTTCTCCTGGCTCTGCACTCAGGAATTACTCCTGGCGGTGCTCGGGGGACCATATGGGATGCCGGAGATCGAACCCAGGTCGGCAGAGGCCGGCAGCATGTAAGGCAAACGCCCCTACCCGCTGGGCTATCGCTCCGGCCCCAGTTTCACTTTTTATATTGGGCTCTGAGGATTTAACTTAAGGACCGATTATATAGAAGTAGACACTTTGGATAATAATTTTCAAAGTAGGCAGAGTTTAAGGTAATTTATAGTTGAAAAGACATTCACTTTTAATTTTTATTAGTATAATTTTACACAAGCATACTTTTACACATAACACTGAGTTAAATAAAATTTTCTTGCATAAATAAATTGCTATATTTGATCTAGATAAAACCAGATAAATCAGAAATTATCTTTTAGCATACTTTGTAAGTTGGAATATCACGAGCATCTAAATGTTCTTTTTTAAATGCCTATGTTCCAGAAAATTAAAAGAAATAAAATTCATATATTCCTGTGGAAAACTCTTAAAAGAGGCCATAGGAAGCTGTCCTTTAGCAGGAAACGCTTTTAAAGCGTCACTGTTACCAGGGTTTTTTTTCCCCTTACCTGCAATTAAATAGTCATACAGTCATACAGTAGTTAAGTGCTTTAAAAACCCAATTGTAAAACAAGGAACAAGTATCATGTATTTCCAATATAGATAGATCTAAATTGAGATTTAAGAAGCTGTATTAGTCAAAGGGTAATTTCAATGTATATTGAAAATTTTAAGGTTAACATGACTTAGAGTAGGAAATTGTAGAGGCTTTGAAATGATACTCTCTTTGTTAGAAAATGCCAGTTCCTTTGGTATGTGTTTTCTTTGTCCCCTGGGGCAATTTTTTCCAACACGTAACACATGTGATTTTTTTTCTGCATTTGGAATAATCAGCTTTTCCTGTGCTCATTAAGGGGAAAAAACTGCAGCCAAGGTATTAGCACAAAGCAAAGGTATTAACAGTGCCCAATCTCTAACAAATACCAAGTTTCTTTGTCTATTACCTAATTAACATACTTTAATGAGTTCACCAAGTTTAATGAATACCTCATGTAAACCTCAGCACTTTCTACCTCCTAGATTAATCTGACACCTGATGTAACAGATCTGAGTAGATATGAATAATTCATGAGACAGTATTTCTCAAAGAACAAGTAATAAAGTGTATGGAACATTTAACGTAGAAGTAGATCTTAAAGATTTGCTATATACTTACTTGTACATAGTGCAATTCTTTTGCCTACATATATTGAAAATCTTTTTTAGTTAATAATAACTTGAGAGAAATAATGTAATTTATGTAAATATATTTCTGTTCATGCTAATGCTTTTTAAAATGCAACGAACCATTTAATAGTAAATCTCACTGCTATATTCTATAAATAAACTATCCAGTTACTTTGACACTATTGGGTTGGTGTGGAAAATATTTTTTAGTTTTACAATGTAAGTAATTAACATTTCTTTCATAAAAATGGACATTTTAAAATAGCTAAAGTTGGAGAAGTATTCATATTTACACTGTACTTTTTTAATTAATATTTTATTATACCACCATGAGATATACAATTACAACGTTGTTCATCTTTGGGGGTTTTGTCACATAGTGTTCCAGCACCCCTCCCCTCCACCAGTGCCCATTTCCCATCACCAATGTCCCCAATTCCCTCCCCCTCCCATAGCCTGCATCTATGGCAGGTTCTTTATCTCTTTTCTCTCCTTCTCCCTTTCTCTCTCTCTTCCTTCTCTCACATATTGTGAATTGCTATACATACACTAGAGGCCATCATGTGCATTTTTTTGCCTGTATTTAATGTTCAGTTTTATGTTGGTATTAGCCCTTTCGACATTTATTCGCACATGTTTCCTTCTCTGTCTTACCTAACCTCTGACTCCCCACGTTTGTGGTAATTTCCACTTTTGGTAAGACCTCCTGATCCACATTTCGCATGTCATTGGATTTTGGTATCATAATATGTATATTTATGTCATGCAAATAAATGCAGTCATTCTATATCTGTCTCTTTCCTTCTGACTAATTTCACTCAACATGATCCTCTCCATGTTCATCCATATATAGGCAAATTTCATAACTTCATTTTTCCTAACAGCTGCATAGTATTCCATTGTTACACTGTACTTTTTTGTTGATATATGGAACAAATGTAGTAATGTAGTTTACATACATAGTTTAATTAACCATTTTACCATTATATTTGGGTATTGTAATAGATCTGAGACTTTTTAAATACCGAATCTTAATGTTACATCTGGTTGGTAGGCTGTTTCCCCTAATTTCTGCATTTTATGGGGAAAAGAAAAGATGGAGAAATAGGAGTGAGTTATCTAACTTTATATTAGCTGTTATTTAGGCTAATATTTAAAAAATTATAAAATACCATGTGTTACAGTTTCTATCTTAGGTGATTTATAAAATCTAAATGTATCTAGGTGATACAAACATCTATTTAGATGATACATGAAATCTACATCTCTGCTTTCAAGGAATATTTTTTTAGCAAAACTGGAGTGTAGTGTGGCAAGACCTGTGAAGGAGGTGGTCAGACAGACACACCCACAAACACACTTAGTCATCTATGATTCAGCATTAAGAAGAAAAGGTCAGGTTTGACATTGCCCAAAGTAGAGTACATAGACATTATAGCAACCCTACTTACATTTTAGATATATAAAATCTGTAACCATGTCACGGTAATTCTATGGTAAATTTAACAGTATTAAATGGTGAAATTATTTAACATGGAAATATACTTACCTCAATGTGTTGATTAAAATTTTGCAGAACATATCCAAGTTAAAACGGATTAAATTTTTTTTTTTGTCTTTTGAACTCATATTTAGTGCCTATGGAAAACTGTTTAAGACCTTTTTATAGTAGCAGACTTTCATGCTTTGAAAATAGACATTTCCAACAGAAAAAGAACAGAATATAGCAAATGTTATGACTGAATTATTATTGGTAGTATAAAATTATTTTTTGTTGTTTACAAATAATGCTAGAATAACAAATACAAAGAAAACAAGAGTATAACCAGGAGTCATCAGCAGTTTTCTGCTATACTTATAAACTAACGCTTAAAATCAGTTTCAACACAGGTATTATATTACACTGTACTAGAAATTTAGCAGCAATGATATAAGTTTCTTTAGTAACAGGAACTTCCTAGTTGACTACTGTACAAGGGGATTTCTGATTTTCATGAGCCATGTTGTGGTCTGATTATATACCTAGAGTTTTGCATTTAAGGGGAAAGCAGTTCAGGGAAAGTGGTTTGTGTAGAAACTTGAATATGTCACTGTGGAAGGGGTAAAAAAATTAAAGTAAATTAAGCCTAGGGAAGAGACAGCTCAGAAGGGTTATGATCTATTTGCTGTTATTGAAAGGATTTTCAATGAGGAGAATTAAGTTTATTTTGTGTACCATAGATAACAAAATTAGAGCGAGGGAGTAAGTGATATAAAGCCCCCAAATGGAGAAGAATTCTGAAATAGTGAACTACTCATAACCTCAAGTGAGCAGAACTTCTGACACCTCTTGTTCCCAAGCCAGCCATGGAACACAGGTTTTTTGGGGGAAAGAAAAGGTATCACGAGGCACTGGGAGCAACATCCCTTAGGTCCAAGGCAGCCCCAGCCCCCAGTCAGGGTCTTTCATGATGCAAACTGGGAAGTGCAGAATGTTCATCAGGTCACAGGCAGGGGAAGGGAGTCAGTTGTTATGGTATGTTGGGTGCCATTTTGTGCTAGAAGTTATTTTGCCTAGCACGGGTGCCTCTTTAGCGGTTACTGACTCCACCCATTTCCACGTTGCCTTCCCCTCTTTGTGTCTCCCGCGATGCGCAGGGTCCCTGGCGTGGTGTGATTTCGGGCTTTGTCCAATTAGGGCATGTTTCATCAGCTCGTGCGAGCTCGTATGACCTGCGCCAGCCAATGGGAAGTGGACACATCGAACCGCACCATTTGCGCCAGCCAATGGGAAATGGACACGCCGACCAGTGCTGTATAAAGGCAGCTTGCACAAAGGGTCGGGGTCCTTTCACTATTTTAAGTTTCAAACTTCAGGAGCTCCAGTAAAGTGTGTTCTAAGAAGAATCCTGTTTTGGTCGTTCTTCACCGCGGGCGGTCGAGGGCGTCCCACAATGGTAACAGGATTTGGGTTCACCAGCATTGAGGTGTCTTGAAAGCTATTGGCCACACGTTCTCCATATTCCTGTCCATGGTTCAAGGACTAAAGCCACATAGCCATTCCCTAATGATGGACCCAGAAAAGAAGGGGAGAGATTTGTTTCAATATTTGGTGCATATATATATATATATATATATATATTTTTTTTTTTTTTTGCTTTTTGGGTCACACCCGCGATGCTCAGGGGTTACTCCTGGCTCTGCACTCAAGAATCACTCCTGGCGGTGCTCAGGGGACCATATGGGATGCTGGGGATCGAACCCAGGCCGGCACAGGCTGGCCGCATGCAAAGGCAAACGCCTACCTGCTGGGCTATCGCTCCGGCCCCTTTGGTGCATATTTTAACAGGCTTAGGGCTTATGAGAATGCTCTGTATGGGAAGAAATGCATGTTGATGGTGATTCTTATCTAAGCATAATCACCAACACAGGAAACTAGGGCGATAAAACCTGGATGGGGTTAGGACACTCAGTAGTCCATACTGTCAAGCATAAACCTTCCATTTCTATGGTAATAGTGGTGTCATACTCACCTGGCTACCCCTGATGAATCTGGATGATAAACGTTGAAAACTTTTCTGCATATGTAATGGATATGGCAGAGGGCAAATTTAACATTCTATAGCTCTGAAGACTTTAAGGAGCATTGGCAATGTTGGCTAGAGGAGACCAGGCCAGAGGGCCCCGCTTCCCCAGTGTCCAGGAGAACAGATCTAAACACCAGTCCCTATTACCTGTCCAGGCTCTCAGATGCAGAATTATGATGATCTCGGAAGTGCCAAATGTTCCCATTTTGAACCAACAGCTTCTATCAATAACTTGCTGTATATTAGGATTTGTGAGTTTGAGCCTTTAAAGAGGCATACTAGAGTGAACCTAGTGCAAGAATGACTTAGTCCCCTCTGAGTCACTTTCCAGCAGTAAGACCGCAGGGTTTCTAGTCCAGCAGACTTTGAGAGCTATTTCAGGGAAGTCTAGCCATAAGACTTTGTATTTGAGTAATTTTCTCCTGTCAACCGTTGTCATTCCTTGGCTTCTAGGACATCCTGTATCTGATGAAGTGGTAAGTCTTCAAGGGAGACTGACCTGTAGCCTTACAGGAGGCCTCTTCTACCAGAACAGCGGCTGGAGCTTCTGCTCACAGCTGCAGCTCACCCAGATGCCGCTGAATCTGTTTGGAGAGTAGACCACAAGACAGGGAGTACATTCAAGATCTTGAGTCACAAATTCCATGTGATATCTTGTTTTCTGCTACAGAAAGAAAGTCTGTAGATTAAGTCTAAGAATTGGGGCCTTTTCCAGAGGAGTGTTTAGAATTTCAAATCCTGTTGATATCCTGCAGTCCAATTTAGGAACCTCATAGAGAGATTTTTTTTTTTCTATAAGTCCAAGCCCAGGAATTCAGATTCTGCAAAAACCTGCCATGCCCTGAAATGGCCTTTGGAATTTACTAGACTGTAAAGAGGAAATAAATATTGATGCCAATTAGAATATCAGGTTTTTTTCATTTCCAAGGGGGCAGTGACCTGGTCGCTCAAGCCAGAGAAAGTCTTACGTTGTAAGTCCCTTGCTGGTAAAGGAACTGGACATGCTGCTACATTGGAAAAGCAGTGAGGGCTCTATTAGGATCTTCCCTTCTAGCTCAGGGAATTGAGGGAACTTTCCTCAAAATAGACAAAGCCATCTTCCAAAAGCCCACAGCGAGCATCATTCTCAATGGGGAAAAACTGAAAGCCTTTACCCTAAGATCGGGGGCAAGACAGGGTTGCAAATCCTCACCACTTCTATTCAGTATTGTACTGGAAGTACTTGCCATAGCAATCAGAGAAGAAAAAGGACATTAAGGTCATCCAGATAGGCAAGAAAGAAGTCAAGCTATCACTATTTGAAGATGACATGATATTATACCTAGAGAACCCTACACTCTCTACCAAAAAGTTTGTAGGAAAAATTCCTGCCACTTTACTATAGATAGTAGTATAGTATTTGGGTATTGGGCAAAATCAATACCCAAAAGTCAATTGCTTTGCTATATACAAATAACAAAGAGAAGAAAGAAATATTAAGAAAATGATCCCATTCACAGTTGTGTTACAGAAAATCAAATACTAGAATTAGTTTAAGAATGTAAAGGGTCTTACAAAGAAAACTATAAAACACTGCTTCAAGAAATAAAAGAGAGAGCAAATTCCAGACCTTAGGTTGGCCTGTCAGCTGCATAGGCAAGGTTAGACGGGGCTCAGCACGTCGAGTCAGGACAGAGGACCCATCAAATAACACTTTAATTTTCCCTGCCTTCCCTGCCAAGGGTCACCGGAGACCCTGGTTATGCAATGGTGATAAACCCTGGGGGTGAGTTTGGGAGGACTGCAGAGTCTGTCAGCTGGAATGACCACTCTTTTTATCTGAGAGGCTGGTCAGGAGATGCTTCTTTTAGTGCTGTTGGACAGCAGTCCTTTGGGGTGGTCAGGACGGTGCCCTTTGCAGTGTACTTTTTTTATTAATAAGTCAGTTTTTAATACAAAATGACATAATTACAAAATAAAGAATTAAAAAATTCTTTATTAATAATTCTTTACTACTGAGTACAGTATTAATAATTCTGAATTTTCCTCTGTTTATGCAAGGAATATTAACCTACATACCAAAGCACACATAATACAACTATGTGTCCTAAGGAGTTAGTGGTAACGAACAATTTGTCTGGCTTGGTGGCAATCCAGCTAAAACACACAGAGTCATCCAGAATGCTGCTGATCTTTCTCTAACACTGGGGAAGAGGGACTAGTCAAATCAACACAGACATTTTCTCCAACAGTTTCTGTTTCTCTAACATAGGAAAAACACACTGATCGATACCACATTTGGCCTACTTCAAGCATGACCTTTAAGCAACTCCTATACAAGTTTCTCTTTGCAGTGTACTTTGGTTACAGCTGAGGCCTCCTTGCTCCTCTTGTGCCAAAGCCGAATCCCTAGAGAATCTCAAGCTTCCTCAGAGAGGGTTTCCTGTGGACAGCTGCCAGCTTGCTTCTGCTCCCCTTCTGGTACGACTCTCATCCTGCTCTGTGTTGTCCTAGTTCCCAGACACTGTGTAGGCCTTTACCGTATCTCAAGGTTGACAGGACTGCTGGGACCCATGGTTTTAGTTTTCTAAAAAGGACTTTCATAAAAGTTCTTATCTCATATAAGAAATTTCTTGCATTGCTAGACTCATTTAGCTTCATTCTCATTTCCAGAAAGTAATTTTCTGTATCTTATATAGCTAATGTATTTCTTTTTTATCTCGTTTGGACCAGATAATGTATTTCTTTTTGAATTCTCCCCATACAAAAATATCTTTTCTTTCAAAATCCTTAACCCTTGGGCTGAAAGCTCACTTAGCAGGTGGGCATGAGCTTTCCTTGCCAGGAGCGTTGTCTTCTGTCTCTGGCACCCCATGCTCCTTGGTCACTGCCCAGAGTTACCTTGAGCTGGGAGTACCATCTGAACACTGCTGATGTGGCCCCCTCAAAAATAAAAACTAACTTCCAACAAGCATGAATCAAGATTTCCTAGCACTCTTTTATTTATTAAATACATTTTCTAGCATTCCTTTTTATTTATTTTCAATACATTTCCCCCCTCCATTTTTATTTAGGTTCAAATGATTTATTTACTATGACTGATAGTTTCATGCATTGAACTTTCCAACACTGTACTTCCATCAGAGTGTCCACTTGTGTCTCAGAGACCCTCTTATCTCCTCTTTGGATTCCTCCCTTCAGGTGAGCTCAGTTCTCTAGTCCAGTTCTCTAGTCCAGTTTTCTAGTTCAGTTACCTTTTGGCTATTTGTTGCTCCCTTACTATGATTATTTTTAATATCTTGCATATGAGGGACCATTTTGTATCTGACTCTCTTCTGACTGCTTTCACTCAGCATTGGTACCCTTTAGCACCATGCATATGGCAGCAAATTGCATTCACTTGTATCACTTGTCTTCCCATTGTTCATCGATTTGCTCAAGCAGGCACTTGTAACAACTCCACCCAGCCGACCAGACTATCATAGCCCGGATCATAGACACCCACCCTGCAGCAGTTTTTTTTTTCAATCCGGCCCAGGTATGCTGAACCAGAGACTCTCAGACAAGGGGCAGAGCTGCTCCTTGCTCTCCCTGTGCTCAGCTGCTCATGAGGCACCCGGGAGGCATGGCGGGTTCTAGCCCTGGCCTGCCACCCCAGCAGAGCCTCACAACAAGCCAGAGGGAACCCCCCCACCCCCAACTCCATGGGGACCACCCTTTTCCACATCCGGACTTCTTTCTCGTCACAACTCCACCCCACCCAGCAGACCAGTCTATCACAGCCCGGATCATCGACACCCACCCTGCAGCAGTTTTTTTTTCAATCCGGCCCAGGTATGCTGAACCAGAGACTCTCAGACATGGGGGCAGAGCTGCTACTTGGTCTCCCTGTGCCCAGCCGCTCATGAGCGCCTGGGAGGCATGGCGGGTTCTAGCCCTGGCCTGCCACCCTAGCAGAGCCTCACAACAAGCCAGATGACCCCCACTCCATGGGGCCGCCATTTCCACATCCGGACTTCCCTCTCATCACAACTCCACCCAGCAGACCAGACTATCAAAGCCCGGCTTGCTCGGCCACTAGCAGCCATGCAGTTCATCACTAAATGCTTTATTTAGAGGTGACTACAAGAGTATGCCACCCGGCACGGCAAGCCTGGCAAACTGCTCGTGTAGTATTTGATATGCCAAATACCAGTAACATTTATATTAGGTCATTCCCATGACTTGATATAATGGTTTGAGGCTCTTTATGTTCCTGGAGCAAGCGGAATCCTTTGGGTTCTACTAGCATGAGACAGGACATATGGAGATATTACTGGTGCCCGCTCTAGCAAATAGATGATGAACGGGAAGATAGTGAGACAGTGATATGGCAGCAAATTGCATTCACTTGTATCACTTATCTTCCCATTGTTCATCGATTTGCTCAAGCAAGCACTAGTAACATCTCCATATGTCCTGTCACATGCTAGTGTAGCCCAAAGGCATCTGCTGGCTCCAGGAAGATGAAGAGCCTCAAACCATTCCTTCAGGTCATGGGAATGAGGTCTATAATTGTTACTGGTATTTGGCATATCAACTATGACACGGGTAGCTTGCCAGGCTCTGCCGTGCAGGTGGGATACTCGGTAGTAGCCTCTCATTTTGTGCATTTATTGATGAAATGGAGAAAGATCAGCTTTTCTGTTGGGTGGAGCTCTGACGAGCTGTGGAGTCCTGATGTTGAAAATGGTAACCCTTATGGTGTGGGAGTTCCTCTGGCTTCTTGCAAGGCTCTGCTGGGATGACGGGCCAGGGCTAGAACCTACCTTCCCTCCTGGGTGCCTCTTGATCAGCTGGGCACAGGGAGAACCGGAGGCAACTCTGCCCCCATGTATCTGAGTCTCTGAATCAGGCATACCTGGGCTTCAAATGGACTGCTCTATTTTCTAGTTTACTTGCCTTTGGCTATTTGTTGCTCCCTTGCTATGATTATTTTTAATATTTTGCATAGGAGGGATCATTTTGTATCTGACTCTCTTCTCATTCACTTCACCTAGCATTGGTATCCTTTAGTACCATGCATATGGTGACAAATGGCATTATTTCAATCTTTTAAAATGAATTCTCTGGACACTCATGGTTAGCCAAATTGTCCACAATTACAGCCCCTTTGAGACTGGCAGGGAAGATTATGAGGTATTGTTTTGTATAATATTGGAAAATGCAGCTTTTCACTATTATATTCTCGAGACTATAGTTTCATGTAGCTTTAGCTGTGTTCTCTCATACAGGCAATCAAATAAGTGAACATAAAACCTTTTATGCCTTTTTTATTTTGTGTAATTAAAACCACTTTAGGAATGGACAATTTAGAAAAAAAAGTAATGGGAAGACCACTTAACTAAGTTTAGAGGCCAAATATTCCTTTGACTGACTTACCTAACATTTTATCTCATTCATTCGTTCATTCATATTCATATTCATATTCGTTCATATAGTTACTCTTTTGCTACTTGATCACTTGATCACTTGAATCCCTTTATTCATCAATTTACTTGAGTGGGCACCAGTAACATTTCCATTGGACCCTATCACTTGCCAATGTAGCCCAATGGCATCTGGTTGATTCAGGGATATCAAGAGCCTCAAACCGTTCCTTCAGGGTCTTGACCAAGAAGTCTCACCATCTTGTAGGTGGGCAGCCACGTGGTCTTTTGACATCCCATGGGATCCAGTCGGTAACGGCTCTAGTCCAGGGGTCGTCTCCAAATCGCATTACATGTCCAGTCCATCTGATTTTTTGATGTCTTGGCAAATGAGACAGCATCCTGAATTCTGGAATAGCAACGGAGGTTGGAACTCCGGATTTCTTCTCTCACTTGATTGAGGTGTGATATTCCAAGCATAGCTCTTTCGATTCCTCTCTGGGAGACCAGAATAACATTCTCATCCTATTTTCATAGGGCCCAGGTCTCTGAGGCGTATGTTAATGCAGGGAGAACGGTGGAGTCAAAGAGATGTGCCCGGAGCCAGAGGTTCTCTGTCCTTTTAGCTATTTCTTCAATGCTTTTGAAGGTATTCCATGCTGCTCTCTTCCTCCTGCTCAGCTCAGGTTTTAGGTTGTTCATCATGTTGACTTCTCGACCTAGGTACACATAACTGCTGCATTCAGAGATGTCTGTTCCATTGAGAGTGAATGGGGCCTCTGGAACTAGTTCATTTTTTATGAACATAGTTTTCTTCAGATTCAGCTGTAGACCTATCTTTCCACATTCTCGGTCAAAGTCAGCCAGCATTTGTGCCACTTGGCTAATGTTTGGTGTTATTAGAACGATGTCATTAGCGAAGTGGATGTGGTGTAGCTGCCGACCATCTATCTATCTTCACTCCCATTCCTTCCCATTCTAAATGTCGCATGATGTTCTCGAGGGTGGCACTGAAGAGTTTTGGTGAAATGGTATCACCCTGTTGAACCCCTCTTTTGACATCAATGATCCTTGTAGAATGGTGAGATCCTGGTGGTGAATCCGTAATACAGCTCACGAAGGATCTTGATGTATTGGGTTTGAACACCCTGTTTGGCTAGGGCTTCTTTGACCGCTTCAGTCACCACAGAATCAAAGCCTTTCTGTAAATCAAGGAACGTGAGACAGAGCGGCATCTTGTACCCCCTACAAACCTCAATGAGCTTGGTTACCGTGTGTATATGATTGATTGGGCTGAATCCTTTCCAGAAGCCTGCTTGCTCGCATGGTTGTCCTTCATCTAGTGTTCTGCTAATCCTGTTCAGGATGACTCATGTAAACAGCTTGTAGATGATGGACAACAGGCAGATGGGGCGATAGTTACCGATGTCGTGAATGTCTCCCTTCTTGAACAGTAGAACTGTCCTGCTGGTTTTCCATTGTGAGGGCACTTTGCATTCGGACAGGTAGCATGTGAAGAGCTGAGCTAGTGTATTGATGAGTACTGATGGCAGATTCTTCAGATGTTTGGGTCTGACTTTGTTTGGGCCTGGTGCTGTTCCCTTCTTTATTGATGAAATGGCACTCTTTTGGTACAATTTCTAGAATAATTTTCAACCCCCAATCCTTAATTCCCTAATTTCAAAACAAGAAGTCACTGTCACTGGCGAAGCACTGGCGAAGCAGTGTTCAGGGAGCCCTGAGGGAGTCCCGGCTCCCTCAGGGCTCCCTCAGGGCTTCTGCAGGCCCTTCTCCGCAGTGCTCCCAGAGTGACTCCCTGAAGTCCTTCTCCGTAGTGCTCCCAGAGCAGCTCCCTCAGGCCCTTTTCCTCCATGCTCCCAGAGTGGCTCCCTCAGGCCCTTCTCCGCAGTGCTCCCAGAGTGACTCCCTCAGGCCCTTCTCCGCAGTGCTCCCAGAGTGGCTCCCTCAGGCCCTTCTCCTCCATGCTCCCAGAGTGACTCCCTCAGGCCCTTCTCCGCAGTGCTCCCAGAGGAGCTCCCTCAGGCCCTTCTCCACTGTGCTTCCATTAAGGTTCCCTGAGGCTCTTCTCCACTGTGCTCCCAGTCACAGCTCCCTCAGGCTCTTCTCCCGCAGTGTTCCAAGAGCAGCTCCCTCAGGCCCTTCTCCACTGTGCTCCCATCAAGGTTCCCTTAGCCCTTCTCCACCATGCTCCCAGTGCGGCTCCCTCAGGCCCTTCTCTGCCATGCTCCCAGAGTGGCTCCCTCAGGCCTTTCTCCACCATGCTCCCAGAGCAGCTTCCTCAGACCCTTCTCCGCAATGCTCCCATCAAGACTCCCTCAGGCCCTTCTCCACAGTGCTCCCAGCCACAGCTCTCCGAGGCCCTTCTCCAGCACACTTTCTCTTTCAGCTCTCTCCTGTCCAGAGAAGAAAGATATGCTGGCATTTAATTTGCACCAGAGATCATTCTCGAACAAAAGGATATGACAGTCAGGCATGTTCGGGCAGCTGTGGGGAGAGGCCGACCTATGCTCTAGCAAAGAGAATTCTTGTCACACAACCATCGCTGTTGTCCCAGGGCTGAATAAGAGTCGGGAGTTTCAAGTTCAGGCCTGAGTAAGATGCCCCAGAGTCCGTCAGAAAGTTCATTAATTGAGACGTCACTGCCAACTGCCCATTTGGTCCTTGGAGGCCATGGGAAGTCAGCACCCCAGTTAGCACCCGAGTTGGACCTGACGTTCTTCATCAGCTTGGAACTGTGTGACCCTTGCAAGCCCCTCTTCCTTCACTTCTTTCCATTTGGCGCTTTCTGTTACTGTGCCCTGTTTGCCTGCTTTCAGTGCATTGATCTTTCTTCAGCTTGCTTGCTGGCCCCTTTCCTGCGGCTGCTCTGTGGTCGGATGCTTGTCCTCACCACTGGGTACCATGGTAAAAGAGATTGTACCAGTGGGAACTTTTGTTCTCCCTTGCATTTATACACTCCAGACTCAGTGGCCACCAACTGTGAAGGATTCATAACACCCATGTGGATCTCTTTCTCTTTTGGAGAGTGACTTTCCTGATTGATCGTAGCTTGACTTTTTATTTGTGCTACCAACTTAGCACCCGTTATCCACCTCATTAGGTAAGTGGATAAGGACCTGAATATCATCTGTGCTTTCTTCCCATTTTCTGAGCACAGGCAAAGCAATTCTGTGTGCAATATTATATATTATGTTGAAGGACCGTCCTTCCCCATTGTCTGGTGCCTAGATAGGTCATGCAGCACCACATTTTCTCCCTGGTCATGGGTTTGTTGCTATAATATGACTAATCAGATAAAATAGTGCTCAATAGGCTTTCAGGAGAGATAGATATATAGGGTTCTTTCAGTTTTAAATAATAAAGCACAAACCAGGTGCTGACTAGAGAGAAACCTTATTGCTTAAACTTTTATATACCAGAGAGCAAAGCTGTTACTCAGAACTGAATGTGACTCCACAAAACTAGAAGTTTCCCGGTTCCCACTTGACTGTGAATACTGCTTGGGGCAGTAACTGCTCCCAGTAACTGTGATTACTCTCTGGGAGCAGAATGGGAGCTCTGGTAGTTCTGGGGAATATCCCCGCTTTGACTCTGGATCCTTTAGCAGTTTCTGGCGTAGAAAGATCTAACTGGAACCTCTCAAGGGTCCATTCTGGGCCCTTATTTGAGACTAAATCTCCAACCCTCGTTACAATACTGATATACCATTATTACGAGACATATGTTGTAACAAGAAATATAAAGGAAAATAATTAGTGCCTACTGAGGAAGTAGGCTTGGCGGTGGGTGGGAAACTGGGGACCTTGGTGGCAGTACGCGCACATTGTTGGGGGGACTGATGCTGAAATACCGAATATCTGAAACAACTGTATTGTGAACAACTTTGCAGTTCATGGTGCTTAAGAAAAGATTAAAAAAAAACTCCAGCCTTTCATGCTCCAGAGTCATTGTGGAGCATAGGCTTTGGTGAAAAGAATGTTTTCTCCTCCAGCATACACGAGCAATCCCTCAAGCAAAGCTGCCCAGGGAGATGTGAGTCCCCAGGCAGGGTCTTTTATGCTGCATATGAGGAAATGCAGAGCTGTTGTGGATCAGTTCATGGACAGTGAAGGGAGTCAGCATTTGTTAGTCATGGTTGTAGATTTGGTTTCAGTAGCTTTGTGGTGTCTTGAAAGCTATTGACCACATGTTCTCCCTTTCCTGTCCATGGCCCAAGGACCAAAGCCATACAGCCATTCTTTAAGGGCAGACTAAGAAGGGGAGGGAAAATTCATTTAAAGTGTATTTAATGTATATTTTAACAGAGTTAGAGTCCAGTATGCTTTATAAAAGATGCATATTGACAGAGATTCTTATCCAAGCATAATAAGCAGGGTGTGAAAACAGAAGGAGAAAAAATTTTAGGGGTACAGGCATTTAAGTAAGAACCTGCGATAATTTGGTTATATTGAGGAAGGTAATTAAATATTAATAGTGTTTTGTCAACCCTGTGATTTTATCTATGACAGCTGAAGATTTTCCTTTCTAAAATAGATGCTACCAACGCAGGAAAGCCATAATTTTCATTAGCTTTTTTTAACAATTCAATTCTCAAATCATGAAATATATTTGGGTTTATAATATAATCTTTTTGGAACACATTTCTTGATTTTTTATCTTCAGAAAATATGGGTATGTATAATTTTTCTCTTTTTAGAGAATTCTTTTATAGGTTTCCAAATGGATTGATTTATACTTATTCCACTCCTCTGCATCTTCATCTATTTCGGTGCAGAGGGAAATGCCTGAATTTTCACCTTCCAGTTTGCTTCACTTGGAACATTCTACAAGATGCCATTTTTCATTATTAAATGAAAGCATTGTGTCATGCTATCAAGTTCTAGCTTTTCATGCTTGATGCTAAGAATTTTGTGTAGAAAGGTCTTTTCCCCATTTGGATGAATTAGTTTGTATCTACTTCATGTTGAAGCTTGCCTTCTGTCAGTATTTGTGATAAATTAGCTTCTGAATTTCATTTGAAATGCTAGACACAAGACGAATGACTATAAAACAATTTCCATTATCACATGAAACAATTTGTTTTGGGCCCTCTAGGTTGACTGTCTTATTTCTGTGAAGAAAAACAAGCTAATTCAATGTCTTTGCTGCTGTCAAGTTGGGATTCTGAGACTGAGTAGGATTTAAGGTCTTCATAACTTTTTAGACAAATATTTTCTACTCCCAGTGTTTCTCTAGCAGCAAAGTGAAAAGGTACTTGGTCTGTTTCACTTATTTAAGTCTATATATTGTATAGTGGCCGAAGTGGAAGTACAACCAGCAGGGTGCTTGCCTTACACACGGCCACCCCAGGTTCTATCTCCAGCACCTCATATGGTCCCCCAAACCCCATCAGGTGTGATCCCAGGGTGCACAAGCTGGAATAAGTCCAGAGAACTAACAGGTGTACCCCCAAACCAAACCCCAAAAAGGCAGATTAACATTTTTGACTCCCCTTTTTTAAGTCAAAGCAGAATCATTTGGGAGTTAAATGGGCTATGGTTTATATTGTAAGACTTTACTTAGTATGCGAGTACTAAGTATGTGAGTACTGAGTATTACTAGTATGCGAATTGCATGCAATGCTAATGTGAGACCACTTTTGGATTAGGAGGTTGTTTTATAAAGATAGGTGTTCTTATAATCACTGTATCACTGTCTTCCCGTTCATTGTCGATTTGCTCTAGCGGGCACCAGTAACAGCTCCATATGACCTGTCTCATGCAAGTAGAGCCCAAGGGCACCTGCTTGCTCCAGGAACATAAAGAGCCTCAAACCATTCCATCAGGTCATGGGAATGAGGTCTATAATTGTTACTGGCATCTGGCATATCAAATATGACACGGGTAGCTTGCCAGGCTCTGCCTTGCGGGTAGCATACTCTTGTAGTCATCTCAAAATCCAGCATTTATTGAGCCACGTGAGCCGGGCTGTGATAGGCTGGTCTGCTGGGTGGAGTTCTGACGAGGGGCATCCGGATGTGGAAAATGGAGGTCCTCATGGAGTGGGGGGTCGTCTGGCTTGTTGTGAGGCTCTGCTGGGGTGGCGGGCCAGGGCTAGAACCCGCCATCCCTCCTGGGCACCTCATGAGCGGCTGGGCACAGTGAGAGCCAGTAGCAGCTCTGCCCCATGTCTGTCTCTCGTTCCTATAATATTAAACTAGAAATAATGTCATGTGATAAACTCAGGCCACCATTGATATTCTAAAATATTCACATTGACTGGGCATAGAAAATTTGTTACTCTGATTTACTGCCCATTGAGGTGTTGCACGTGTGGCTGTGGTGCCTGGATGCATCAGCAGGTGGCAGACAGGAGACAGGCTTGTCTACACCCAGGGTTCTGCCCTGTGGGCCCTGGCTGGTTGATGGTCTGACAAAGAAAAAGACTGGGTTCTTTGGGATGAACCCAGAGCCACGGCAGAGCCTGGAAAGCTACTTGTGGTATATTCAATATGCCAAAAATGGTAACAACAATGAACCTCATTCCCAACGAGTGGAGATATTACTGGCGCCTGCTTGAACAAATTGTTGAACAATGGAAAGACAAGTGATACAAGTGATTTTCATTTTAAAGTTGAACCACAAGATGCTCATTGCTGCAGTCATTGTAAAATAGTGGTGTGGTGAGTCATTCTTCAGATTTCTAATTCTCACCTCCAACTGTGGTTCCTTGGGGTCCCCAACAATATTTGGGCTTTGGCAGGGTCCTCTGGTGCATTTGGTTCAGTGACCATCATCTCCCTCCTCCCCCTACTGATGGACATAGGGACAGGACCACAGGCTTGTTGGTAATGAGTTTAATTCAAGTCAAGTCTGCTAGTTATAGAGGCATTCTGAAGGGTTGGGGGCTACAGAGACATGAAAGAACTTTGATCCTAAAACAATGAGCAGGTTTAAAATCTCCTTTCTTGGGACAATCTACTGGGTGGATGAAGCACATCTCCCCAGACATGGAATCTTACTCTGGGCCATAGACATGCCCAGGGCAAAGGTAGAATTCCATTCAAGAAATTTCTTCTTTCCTTTGCTACTAATAAATCATATTATATTTACTTCTTAATAATATTTGTCATTTTGTATAAACAATAAGAGATAAAGACTTTTATCTTAACCCGGATTAAGCTTAAAATGGTTACTCTGGGGCTGGAGTGATAGTACAGCGGGTAGAGTGTTTGCCTTGCATGTGGGCTACTCGAGTTGAATCCCCAGTATCCCATATGATTCCCTGAGCATTACCAGGAGTAATTCCTGAGTGCTGAGCCAGGAATAACTTGAGCATCACTGGGTGTGACCCAGAAAGAAAAATAAGTCTCTATGAACTCATGAAAAGGGTGACTTTTCCTTGGAACATCTTGATATATATATTCCAGACTATAGTCCTCAGAGAGCTTGTTTGGAGGTTCTAGCAGGCACAGCCTGGCAAGCTACCCGTGGTATATTTGATATGCCCAAAACAGTAACAATAATGGACCACATTCCCAATGAATGGAGTCGTTACTGGTGCCTGCTCGAGCAAATCGATGAGCAACAGGAAGACAGGTGATAGTCCTCAGAACAGGTTAGTTTTTTCCTAACCTGTTTTAGGACCTAGGTCCAGCTAGGTCCTAAATCAGTTGCTTATCCTTGGGCTATGACAAAGTTTGTTCTATGACTGTGCTATTAACTTATTATACTTCTTATGGCACTTAGCCTGTCTCATATTGAGGTCAGGGTAGCTTACTCATGGATTCCCATGGGTCTGTCCAAGTCCTGCGATGGGATCCTTCTTTTGGGGTGAAAGAAACTAAAAAATCAATCTAAGGGCAATTGACATATAATTTAGGAAATATGACAGATGCCCAGGAGTAAATATTTCAGAGTTAATTACTCTATATTACAAAAGCATAGCCTTAGCTGTCTTCCTGTGTCTATACGAAAAGGACATTGCTCTAGCATAAGAACAAGCAAAGCACATAAAGAAAGAGGAAGGAAACATTTCACTTACAGTACAAAACCCAAGGTTTCAGAAGGCCAACTCTGCAAATCACTATGCCTGGGTAGAAGACAGAGGGTTGTCACTGAAAGGTATGGGATGTGCCCCCATTAGCACCGAAGGGTTCAGTGGTAATTCAGATTACCTGTAGGAGAGGAAATGGCAACTCAGTGTTATACCTGAAAGCTTAGAAATGTAATCCAACAGGTGACTCAGCAAAATTGACTAGATTCATTCTAAAACCATCACTTCACTTGTATCACTTGTCTTCCCATAGTTCATCAATTTGCTCGAGCAGGTGCCAGTAAGATCTCCATTCATCCCTGTTGTGTGCTAGTGTAGTCCAATGGCATCTGCTTGCTCCAGGAACATGAAGAGCCTCAAACCATTTGTTAAGGTCATGGGGCTGAGGCCTATTATTGTTACTGTTTTTGGCATATCGAATACAACATGGGTAGCTTGCCAGGCTCTGCCATATAAGAACTAAAACCATAGTTTTATATATTCTCCAGAGATTAGAAAACTCTTGATCTTCTTTACAGGGTTCAGTCTCAAGTTCTGGAGTCAAATGTCTGAGTTAAAATTCTGCTTTTTATTGTCTGTGCTATTGTTTGTGGGAGTCTAAACTTTTAAACATGCAACTTTTAATTTTTTTTAAGCTGTAATTGTACATACTTCTGGGGTTATGGTGAGAATTAAGTGATTTTGTGCATACAGTATTTCTAACAGTGCTAACATGCTGTAATAAATAATAATAAAATGATTTTATTATATAAGTAAAAGCACTCTATAATCAACAGACATTGCATTGTATGAGTAAGAAACATCATATTAGTTTAATAGTGTTATTTTAGACTCTGGGGTCTTTTACAGTATTATGTTTTGAGAAAGAACCTTTCAAGTTGTGATTGTTCAGAACCCTTCTTTCTTTCGCTCCTTCCAGAAACATTTGTTGAACATTTACTATGATCTAGGCATGTGGGAAGAAATGTTTATTTCTATCATTAGTTTGAACAGTCTGCTGGTCTGGAAGGCAATTTAGTTTGAACTTCTCTGCCATTCCAGAATAAATGAGTAGGATAATGGATTATTTAATGCCCCAATTCTTCCATCCTTCAGGATTTCAGTTCTTTCTGTGCTTGTCTAGATTTCATCTTATGTCCTTTAAGACACTGTTAACAATACTTCCTGATAATAATCAAGGTATTAAGATTACTTACAAAGGTTTTTCTAATAAGGGTTGCCCAATTTACTTTTATTATTTTTCAAAAATTTTATTTTATTTTTTCATGAGCATATTTGTCTTTAATATTTTTTGCTCACATTTTTTCTTTTATTTCATTATGGCTTTTCCTGTAATCAGGAAAACAGGTTCCAGTGTTCAGATAAAGTGTCAGTTTTATGTGAAGTTTTCTTAGGCTACTTTGAGGGTAAGGTGTCTCTTCCTTCTCTTGAGGGCTTACTTTATTTTCTGAATCTCATAAGGTTTTTGCTGAGTATCTTTTGAAGGATGGAGCCATTTTATTAATACTTTGTATCCTTCCTGTCAGTTTTTGGTACTAAATATAAAGGACAGCTTACATTTTATATATATATATATATATATATATATATATATATATATCAGTGTACAGTTTATGTAAATTGTAGATTGTCTAGGAATATTCAAATTAAATTTTTCAGAGTATTTCATAGTTTAGGGAGTTAGTGGCTTTGTTTTTATTTGTCTTTTGAGCCTAACCTACTGTACTGCTCAGGGTTTATTCAGGCTCTGTGCTCAGAGGACCATATGCAATGCCCAGTTCCAGCGCAGGAAGTTGTGTGCAAGCCAAGTACCATACCATTGTACTGTCTTTTGTGTAAATAGCTCAAAATGATCTCCCCATCTTTTGGACTTGTAATTTAGAAAGGAAATGACAGCATAAGTCAAGGCAGAAAGAACTTACTAGTTATTATTGTAAGAACTAGTAAGGTCTTACTGTAAGAACTAAAGAACTAGAACTTACTAGTTCTTTTATATATTTTTATTATAGTTTAGGCAATGCAGTTTAGGAGAGCTCATGGTTTTGGTGGCTAATATTACTGAGCCTTCACCATAACCAAAGAGCTTAAGTCCCCCCATCTATGTCTTTCTCTCTCCCCACCACTAGGCAATCTGTTTACGATCCAAGCTTGGTCCTTAGATGTTATTTTTTAAACCTTTGTTTTAGTTCTCTTTATACCATAGATGAGTGGGATCATCTGGTGTTTGCTTTTCTCTCACTGATTTAATAATCCTCTAGTTAATCCATGTTGCAGTAAATGTTGCAAGATTTCCTCTTATCTTACAGCTATCTAAGATTCTGTTGTGTATATATACCACACTTGATTTTTGCGATATCCTGGCTACCATACTAAGTGCTACAATGTGTGTTGGTGTGCACACATCTCTTTGAAGTATTGTTCTTGTGTTCTTTCGATAGTTTCCAATAAATGTGATCACTGGTTGTAGGGGATTGCTTGCAGTCCCCTACAGTATCAGGAAATGATTTCCCTTTTACTTCAAGGGCCAGCAACAGGCCAACAAAACCATAAGTTCAGCACAGTTCCAAAAGGCTTTTACTTATCGCCAATAGTTAAACTCCGCCATTACAATACAAAGCTATGGGATCTCCCAGACCTATGTCTGATGACCAGATTTCTCTGACTCTGTGCTCAGGTCAAGATCTCCCACCAAGATTCATGCTTTTCCCCCAAAATGCAGCTTTTCTTTCTCAAAGGCGCCAGAAGCCCCAGGCTGGCCCACAAAGGGCCAGTCTTTGCAAAGTTAAAGACTTACTCTCAGCACTCAGTACACAGTGCAAATCTCCACAAACCTAGCCCAGGTCTCATCATGCTAATTGACAAGGTCAAAATACTCTGGAGAGAGGGTTGGCAGAGGAATCATACTTAAGAACAAAAGGCATCTCAGGATGTATAATATGGGAGGAAATAATCATAATTTCAGACCATGAATCCATGCAACTAGATGGCTAATTCCAAATAACCACAAGGTCCGTGTTCATTCTATTCTTCTCCAGGATAATTTTGTGCTCTGTTCTGTCCTTTACTGAAAGGGTCATGTTCATCTGCCTGGGACAAGCCAGCATGACCCCTCCTTTAATCTTTTCAGAGCTGATTCCAAGGGGTGGTTCCAATGCAGCCTGCATAGTTCCCTTCTGGTAAATCCTAATCACCCCATGCAGGGATCAGTGGGGAATAAGAGAAATTATGCCCAAAATAGATAGCATTGGATTCGTAATAGAAATTATAGCAATATTTTGAGTTATTAAAATCAAACTGTCTTATTCTTATCTGCCCCAATCTCCTATTGTGATTTGCACAAGAGCCTTAAGGCAATACAAATGACTTTAAACTGCAAAGTCACAGGGCCAGCTATGGTGGTGTCCACCAACAACTGGTCATGGAGAAACTCTATTAATAATCTTTTTGAAGTCTCCGCAGTGTTTCTCTAAAGATTGAAATACATGACATTCCCATCAGCAGTGAATGAAGGTTCCTTTCTCCCTGCATCCTCAGCACTGAGGACTTACAGTCTTTGTTGGTGCAGCCATTCTCACTGGTTTGAGATGATATCTCATGGTTTTTATTTACATTTCCCTGACCTTAAGTGACAGTTAAAGAACACATTTTCATATGGTTGCTGGTCACCTGCAAGTCCTCTTTAGGAAAAATATCTATTCATCTCCTCTTTCCATATTTTGGATGGGGTTATTTTTGTTGTTGTTGTTGTTGAGTTTTGTGAGTGTTGTATATATCTTGGATATTAGACCTTTTTTGATGTATGGTATGCACATATTTTCTTCCATTCAGTAACATTTCTTTTAATTTTAGCTCATTTTTTTAAATATCAAATCTTTTTAGCTTGCTATAGTTCTTGTTTATTTTTTGTTGTTTTTCTTTGGAGAAAATAATTAAATTATATCCTGGAGAGTTTCAGGAAGGAAGAAATAGATTCTTAAGAAGTGGTAAAACTTAAGAAGTGATAAAACAGGTTTGTTGTTTGGGAAATGATTATTTAATTTTGATAGTGTGAATTAGAGAATGCTGTCTTGGGGGTGATGGGGGAAACTATTAATAATATAAAATATATTACAATATAAGCATTCAGAGGTAACTAGCTTCTAAACGGAAATAATTAAGAATGTCATATGCAAGTTTTATTATTTGTATATGAATGGTGATGGGTTGAGGTTAATGGGCATTAATATCATGATTCAAATAATTGATCTACTTGTCAGGTATTAAGTTCTAATGCTAAACTATGCTAAGTGAATATTTAATCTTGTATTTTAAGTGTGAAAATTCTATGCATGGATTTTTTTACTCTTGCACTTAATTGCAGTTACTGGGTTATTTAAAAAATATGTTTTCAGAGGTACATTGTTAAACATTGTGGAGTGTGCAGTTAGGGAAATGAGGTCAGTTATTTTTGGTCATCATGTAACAGTCAAACCATTCTGGAGTTTTTAGTGATGTGGCTGAGTGATTACATCCTCTGGGATGCTAATGTTGTGTTGAGGTACTGGGAAACTAGCTTGGGCTGAGGAATGAATGATACTGAGATACACTTAAATTTTTTTTTAATTTATTTATTTATTTATTTATTAACTTTTTTTTTAAGTATTTTATTATACCACCGTGAGATATACAAATAAAAAGATATACAATTAAAAAAGTTCATGTTTGGGTTTTGGTCATACAGTGTTTCAGCACCCGTCCCTCCACCAGTGCCCATCTCCCACCACCAACATCCCCCGGTTCCCTCCCCCTTCCCCAGCCCTGCTCCATGGCAGGTTCTTTATTTCTTTCCCTTTCTCTCTCTTTCTCTTTTCCTTCCCTTCCAGACTATGGATTACAGAACATACATTAAAAGGTTGTCATGTGTATCCTTTTGCCTCTATTTAATGCTCAGTTCTAGGTTGGCATTAGTAACCTCGACTATTATTAGCACCCTGTTCCATTTTCTGTCTTACCTAAACTCTGACTCCCACACGTTTGTGATAATCTCCACCTTTGACAAGACCTCCTGATATATGTTTCACTTGACCTTGGATATTGGTATCATAATATGTACATATATATTTATGCCATGCAAATAAATGCAGTCATTCTGTATCTGTCTCTCTCCTTCTGGCTAATTTCGCTCAACATAATCTTCTCCATGTCCATCCATTTATAGGCAAATTTTATAACTTCATTTTTCCTAACAGCTGCATAGTATTCCATTGTGTAGATGTACCAAAGCTTCTTTATCCAGTCATCGATTTTCGGGCACTCTGGTTGCTTCCAGATTCTGGCTATTGTGAATAATGCTGCTATGAACATAAAAGTAGGGATGGTGTTTCCGCTGCGTATTTTTGGTTTCCCAGAGTAGATTCCCAGGAGTGGTATGGCTGGGTCAAATGGGAGTTCAATTTCTAGTCTTTGGAGGAAAGTCCATATTGTTTTCCAGAAAGGCTGTACCAGCCGGCATTCCCACCAACAATGGATGAGTGTCCCCTTTTCCCCACATCCACGCCAGCACTTGTTGTTCTTGCTCTTTTGAATATGTGCCAGTCTCTGTGGTGTAAAGTGGAGATACACTTAAATTTAAACTAACACTCTTGATTAAGTAATGAAGTAACTGAAAACAGAACCCTAGGAGCATGATACCAGCCAAAACATACTGAGTCTAGGATGCAAGAGTCTGAGATTGTATCTAGGTACTTTGCCTGTTGACCAGGAGATTTTAGTTCCCTTTCTTTAAAATAACGCACAAAGTGAATGTCCTGATTTCAGTTGATGATGGGTCTGTCATAAGAGTCAGTTACTTTAGACCAAGGTGTGTGCTTTGAGTGCTTGCTTGGAAGCCTTTGAGAAAAGATAATCAGTTTCTAATGTTAAAGTTGGTAACACTTTAAAAAAGAGAAGTCAGTATTGATTTTGAACTCGTAGGTGAGGTTTGGGGAGGGGCTTAGAGGAATATACACTCAAAAAATATTTTATAAAAGTGAAACCTCGTAAGATTGACTTAGTGATAAATATACTGTGCTTTGATAAGTAGCTTAAGTAAACAGCGGATTTGTGCTTCAGCATTTCATTAAAATACCACATACTCTGAAGCTTGTAGCAAGTCATTAACAAATTAAGGACTAGAAGTTCATTGTCTACTAGATATGCTCATGGGCAGCAGAAGTACTTGTGTAAGGAAGTACACAAGAGTCAGAGTGAAGCAGGTCTTGATCCTCATGAAACAGATGTTGCATTATCCCCGTCAAGAAACCCAGACTGCAGGTTCCCCACACGGTGCTTTCAGGCAAACCAGATCCATCCTCCAAGCTAATCAGGCTTCTTGATGGCCACTGTTCTCTCTTCACTGGCCTGCCTCATCCCTTCCTGTTCACCCCCTTCAAAGTAGGGATGATTCAAACCCGCCCTGCAGTTCCCTGTCTGACCTCCCTCAGGTGGCAGAAATGACCCACTGGCTATTTCCAGTTGATCTTGTGAGCTCAGAGCAGCCCGTGAGTCATCACCTTAATGCTCTAGCTGGGTTTCTGCAGACCAGTGGCCACGCATGGTTTCTGGGCTGGGCCAATGCTTTCCAATCCCAGGTGAGAACTTAGCAACTGTGCCAGGCCACCTTTGGGGATTCAGCAGTGCCCCTTTGCTCAGCACGATTCCCTTTCCTTGAATAAACTTTGTCTTGGAAAAGGAGTTCTGACCTCTTTGTAAATTTCTTGAAAGTCAGAAAATCTAGTGTCTGTAATAATAATAGCATGCACTTGCTGAGATGCTCTTCACCCCCACCTCACTGTCAAATTAATGAAAGGAGAAAAGAAAGAAGGAAAGAAAAAAAAAGGAAAGAAAAATTTCAACCTCCCTCTCTCTCTCTCTCTCTCTCTCTCTATATATATATATATATATACATATATATATATATATATATATATGTATATATGGGCAGTCATCTTAGTATTTGCTTCTTTTTTAAAAGATATACAGCAGCCTAATAGAACTTTTTAATAAGAAATTTCTAAACATGGCAGACCCATTTCGATGATCTTAAAAGAATGAATTCCATTTGAAGGTTAGACTATTCAGGTTGCAGTTGGCCAAGCCTACCCAAGCTATAATGAACTGTTTGGTGGTGGCTCTATAACCAGAGCCTCTATAGCCAGAGCCTGCTTTATGTGATAAAGGAGCAGTTCTTGCCTGGCAATTAATTTAATTGTGCCCTTGAGGCCTTTGTGAACCTTTACGAATTTCCTTCCATTCTATTTCTGTATTCAGTTTCTTTACACATATGCAAAGACCTTTATCATGTTGAATAGACACTTATGGTGGGAAGGAGGACACCTCTGAAACCTGCCACCTGGGTCTGCACAGCACAGCTCAGCACCCAAAAGGTGCACAGAACCCAACTGGCTTTGGTAGTTTTTTTTTATACAAATAAAAGTTTTTTTAAAAATTATAAACCGTATCATTGCAGTTTGAATATGAAGCAGGTAGACATATAGGGAGCCTCTGGCAATGAGTGTAAGAAAGCGATAAAACTGAAGATAGGATCTATTACTGGTCCCAAAGCAGACCCCAAGCCTGAAGGCAGAACCCATTTCGGAGGTATCTTAACTGAGTCCTGATAAAACCAGACTGCCCAGAAAAACCAGAAGCTGCAGGAACAAAAGGGAACTAAAGAATTGGAAGACTATCAGATGCTTCAAGCCCTTTGCCTTTGACAACACCTTAGGGCCAGACTTTTATCAACATAGAATTACCCCCCAAGACAGCCTGGGAAAATTGCTGTAAAACCAACTTTGCAAAAGCATGTGGGTACTCTGGCTCTGAAAGAAGCCCAGGGTTCCCTGGGGCAATGCCTTTTGCTTCCTGGGGCTCTCTCCCCTCTGGGATACTAGTATTCTCTCTGAGCATGTTACCTCTTCCTCTTCAGTCTCACTCTCTCCTCTCTCCTGACTCTGTGTCTCTGTCTGTCTCTGTCTCTCTATCGCTGTCTCTGTCTCTCCATCTCTGACTCTGTGTGTCTGTCTCTGTCTGTCTCTGTCTCTCTATCTCTGTCTCTCCATCCCTGACTCTGTGTCTCTGTCTCTGCCTGTCTCTGACTCTCTATCTCTGTCTCTGTCTCTTTGTCTCTGTCTTTGTCTCTCTATCTCTGTCTTTCTCTGTCTCTCCGCTTCTGTCTCTGTGTCTCTGTCTGTCTTAGTCTCTGTCTCTCTTTCTGCCTCTCCCTGTTTCTCCCTATTTCCTAAATAAAACTACATTACTGTTCATCTCTTCCTGAAATTTGGCTCTATGAAGATAGACAATGATCTGGAGCAACCCCTTAATGCTAAATTAGAACCTTTATGTATTAAATTAGAACCTGAGAACCAGAGACCATGGATAGGTTTCAAATATTCCATTAATTAGTTGAAATTGTAAGAACACGATTTTGTGGTTGTGCCTTGTATACGTTTGTGATCAGAATCCTGTTATCGGATTATCAGAGAAACCTGTAATTCCAGATTTAACCACTATTCAGTGCAGATTGATCAGCAGAAATATTTTTTTAGGGTTAGAAAGATGTCTGGATGGGAAGAGCATATACTTTGCATGCAGAAGGCCCCTGTGTTTTATATTATACATCAACCTTAATTAAGATTTTTGTGGATTGATTCCACTTAGAATTGTTTCACACAAAAATATTTAGAGATTTTAGAAAAAATGCAGAATGCGGTGTTTTTTGCACTTACATATGTAATTTTTCATATATTTTTCAATTACATATGCAATTGTTTTATATATAAAATATTTTTATATTTTAATATATGTAAATATAAAAAGCACGTTTTTATATTTTAACATATATAAAATATAAAAACACATTTTTTCAATTACATATGTAATTTTTTCATTTTTTGCTTATACTCTGTGTACTCAGGGCTTATTCCTGGATCTGTGCATGAGGAACCTCCTAATGGTACTTGGGGCCATACATGGTACTAGTAACCAATAGACAGGACAGTTGTGTGCATGATTTCTTCTGGAATTGTGTTTTTATAAAGACCGGAGGTCAAGTAAAACATATATCAGGAGGTCTTGTCAAAGGTGGAAATTATCACAAACGTGTGGGAGTCAGAGGCTAGGTAAGACAGAAAATGGAACAGTGTGCTAACAATTGTCGAGGGTACTACTGCCAACCTAGAACTGAGCATTAAATAGAGGCAAAAAGATACACATGACAACCCTTTAATGTATGTTCTGTAATCCATAGTCTGGAGGGAAAGGAAAAGAGAAAGAGAGAGAAATGGAAAGAAATAAAGAACCTGCCATGGAGGAGGGCTGGGGAGGGGGGAGGGAACCGGGGACGTTGGTGGTGGGAGATGGGCACTGGTGGCGGGATGGGTGCTGGAACACTGTATGACCAAAACCCAAATATGAATTTTTTAATTGTATATCTTTGTAATTGTAAAAATAAAAAAAATTTAAAAAAAGAAGACCGGAGAATACAGTACATGCTGTATAAGTGTACCCTTTTAGCCTATTAAATTCTCAGAGAAACCCTTCAGTAACTTTTAATTTTGCTTATAGGATCAGTCTGCACATAGTGTTCAAAAGAACTGAATATTTAAAGTAAAACTCTGCACCACAAAGTGATCTAGTTATATACATAATAATCTAGTATACTGCACAGTACCAGCTTCACCAAATTTTTTTATAGATTGCTTTTTTAAACTGAAGGTGCATCTGGTTAGCTAAAATCAAAACTGTAACTAAAGGACTTGTTTCAGAATTAATATAAATTTTAAGCAGTGGGAGGCAGGTAAATCTGTTGAGCTTTTGCTATGTACAATTACTGCTTTAATTAAGTGATAGATGCTGCTGTTAATTTAAAGCAATCTGATAGAGAAATTAGATGGCTTCACAAGAATTGGTACAATTAATCTATAAAAGTCTTAAGTTACATCTGGATAGCTTCATTATTATATTTCTTTGTACATTGAACATAATCCACCTGTTTTCTTCTCCCGATTCTTTTGCTGTTGGTTCATTTCTGCTTTTGTTTTTTGGGCCATGGACCATGATGCTCAGGGAGTACTTCTGACTCTCACAGCTCACTTAGGCGCTTGGGGTCTACATGTGGTGGTGGGCATTGAACCTGGGTGGGACATGCAAGGCAGGTCCTGATTTTCCCTTCTGTCCTTCCTGCTGTATGATCTCTTGAAATCAAGTCTTAAATACATCCTAAGAGATGGAGGAAGCATTTTTTCCTACTTGAAATATCATTCATTTTACCTTTGATTGAGATGAAGCCAGGTGTTTCTTGGGTTCCCTCAGATATGACTTTAAATGAATGTAGAAATAGTTATATGTTTCATATCTGTCTGTCTGTCTGTCTGTCTATCTATCATTTGTTTAGGGGTCAGATCCAGCAGGGCTTCCTCCTTGCTTTACTCTCAGGAATCACTCTTGGCTGGGCTCTGAGAGATATGTGGGGCTCAGTAATTAAGTTTGGGTTGGCTTTGTGGAAGGCCAGAACCTTATCTGCTGTGCTCTCACTCTGGCTCCAGAAGTAGTTTTTAAAAAATCTGTTCCAAAAGGAGGGATTGCATAGATATTAAATCATTGTATTTTCATAATACCTAGAGTAACATGCACATTTCAGATATATAAGAGTGTGTGCGTATGCTTTGCATATGTAACAACTCTGTGAAGACATGACTTCTAGAACCAAACATTCTATTATGCAGAGAAAAACATTGTCCCCGAACATTTATCATTATATGTTAATTTTATCTCTTCCTGCACTTTACACTCATGGTATTTATATGGTGTGACTCTTTAGTATTGAGGTTTTTAAAATATTATATTGATTGGGTGAGTCATCCGTTTTATTGCATGCTGAAGTAGCGGCTAATTCTTTTTTTCTACGTAGGATTCTGTTAGAGTATTAAATATTTTCAAATACTTAATACTTAAATATTTGAAAATGGAGCATTATTTTAATAGATTTCCATTATTTTCATAGAAAATAGAGAATATATAAGAATTCTAATATTTTGTGTAAGTATATGCACTTTGAGTGCGTAACTAGGAGAGAAAATTTTAGGTACTAGTTATGTAGGTAATTTGGTGACCAATAATTTTCTAAAATGATTTTGTCAATTTCCATTCCCACTAGTAATGTCTGAGAGTTTAGCTACTCCACATTCTTGCTAGCTCTTCTTGTTTCAGTCTTAAATTTTAGTCATTTTGGTGTTAGAGATAGATATTCAGGCACAGGGAGGAATTCAAGCCTTGTGTTTTTTGTTAATGTTTTCAATTCTACAAATATTTACTTCAAACTTTTTGTGTTTAAGACGTTCTAATGTACTTGTCCAAAGCAAATTATTATGTTCAGTGGAACATCAAGACATTTATTTTGTTTTTCTAGGTAGAGTGTTTAGTGCTGTGAAGGATATAATAAGGCTTGTACTTGTCTTCCAGTCATTTACAGTCTTTCTGATAATTAAAAAAGGTTCATATAGAATGATTTCCAAAATGGCATGATGACATGTATCATATTGTGATAGACTATAAATAGGAAGGTGAAAACTGATATATATGTGTTCCTTAGGTTACCTTTGAAGCTCCCTTAACACCCCACATTTAATCAATCACTAAACGTTAACAATTCTGCTTTCTAAATATTTGAAATCTCTGTTTCCTACAACAGTTGCAGGTCAATATTTTGTTGTTTGTTTAATTATGTGCATTATATTATGCACAACTTGCCATAATTCTCCTATTAATCCTTCCTGTCATAACTTCCTTTTCTTTTTGGTTTTTGGATTATACCTAGAAGTGTTCAGGGCTTAGTCTTGGATCTGTGCTCATTGATCACTTCTGACAGTGCTTGGGGCCAATATGTGCTTCCAGACTCCAAATTCGAGTCAGTGGGGTGCAATAAAACATAATAAAACACCTTAATGTCTTGTAATATTTCTCTCATTCCAGAATAGTTCTCTGAAAATCAGGCTTCTTAACTTGAAGTCACTCTCCAACTTCAAAGGACTTTGTTTTGTGCTACATTTTTGGTAAAATCAAAACTAGAGTATGACAACTAAGATTTTCTCATGCTAGCATTTCTGGCCTCACAACAGAAGTAGAGACTTGGTCTGCAGAACTGATCCTATCAGATGAAGGGACCTTAGGGGTCACTGCGCTGTTGGTGTACCGAAGCAGGCACTTTCTGATGGGCATGGTTAGAATGATGAATGCGTGAATCTGTCATTATTACCATTGTAAAGAATAAAACCGGGAAACTCTCACCTCATCTCTTGCCTCTTCTCAGAGTTATACAGTTTTCATATACTTTGAATTACTTCTAAGTTTTGTAATCTATTATATTTCATGCTATTATAATATATTATATATTTATAATATTTCTCCTTGTGCTTTTTAAACCATTTGTTTTTGGGCCATATCTGGTAATACCTGCCCCTTGAGGTGTTGCAGGTGTGGCTGTGGTGCCTGGCTGTGTCGGCAGGTGGAAGACAGGAGACAGGCTTGTCTACACCCAGGGCTCTGCCCTGTGGGCCCTGGATGGTTGATGGTCTAACAGAAAAAGACTGGGCCTCCTGGGATGAACCCAGAGCCATAGCAGAGCCTGGCAAGCTACCCGTGGTGTATTCAATATGCCAAAAATCAATAATGGACCTCTTTCCCAACTAATAGAGACATTACTGGGGTCCATCGATTACTGGCAAATAGATGAACAACGGGAAAAGTGAAGCAAGTGATACAAGTGATACAAGTGATCTGGTAGTGCTCAGGGACCATATGGGTACCAGGGATTGAACCCAGGTTGGCAAGTGCACTGCTGCTGTACTACCTCTTTGACCCTCTCCTTGCGGTTTCTTTTTTTTTAGTTTTTGGGACACACTGGGCAATTTGCAGAGGTTGTTCCTGGCCCTGAGCTAAGGGATCACTCCTGGTGGTGCTGGGGAGTGAATCCACACTGCTGTGTGCAAAACATTGCCCACTGTACTAGTTCTGCAGCCTGAGTTCTGCCTTCCTTCCTTCCTTTCTTTCTTCCTTCCTTCCTTCCTTCCTTCCTTCCTTCCTTCCTTCCTTCCTTCCTTCCTTCCTTCCTTCCTTCCTTCCTTCCTTCCTTCCTTCCTTCCTTCCTTCCTTCCTTCCTTCCTTCCTTCCTTCCCTTCCTTCCTTCCTTCCTTCCTTCCTTCCTTCCTTCCTTCCTTCCTTTCTTTCTTTCTTTCTTTCTTTCTTTCTTTCTTTCTTTCTTCTTGTAAGTGAATTTATATTGGGAAGGAAAGTTGTCAATTTAAACAGCAGCACAGAAGAGTAAGAAGCTCCCCACTGTGTGGTATAAGGGCCATTTTGGTATGTGAGCCCTCCAGCCTACAAATCTCAATGCTTTTTTCCTTCAATCTAACACTTCTGCCATCCAACCAAAAAAAAAAAAAGGAATACATTAAAAGATAGAAAAGTTTCTTATTAAAAGAAATCCCCAAAAGTGAGGGAATGAATAGAATCGAAGAAATTATGTATAACACCGTTAAGTTGCAATTAACTCCATTTTCGTGTCTTCACAGTAAACAAAACAGTCACTTGCAGTACTGGTTCAGATGACTTAAATATCAGGTACACTTTTAGTCCTCTACATGAGTGTTTGGACATGGCTTATGTTTGATATGAAATGAAGCGATTACTGCTTTTCTACAGCAGTAACTGCGCTCCAGAAAGGCCAAGACAAACCAAATCAAGGAATGGAGTTTTCCTAAGGCGGCAGCGTGAAAAGACTCGAACAGGTGATTCCCTGCATGCGGGTGGGCTTCTTTGCTCCGAAAATCCGAAGGGAGTAAGGAGTGGACCTGGGGAGGAAGGTGCCTCCGTGCACGCACTAGTTCTCGGCCATCTGCTCTGCTCTTCTCCCGCGCTGAGGCCGCTGTCTTCGCCCCAGCCCGCACTCAGTGCAGTAAATTCTGCCACGGCTAATCACTCTCAGTCTCAGTGTGGGGGGCACCGGAAACAACCCCCTGCTCTCAGGGTCGCTGGCGGTGGCCACTGGCTCCTACCCTGTAGTTCAGGCCCATGGTGCAGCCGGAGCGCAGCTGCCACGTCGCTTTCTCATGCTGGAGACGACCCCCCAGGCGGACCTGCGGCTGCCCACCACGTTGTGCTCCTCCTTGGACAGCTCGGCACCCTGCCCCGCCTGGGCCTCAAGCAGGCGGCTGGGCCTTCTGCACCAGGACTTCTGCGTCTTCTGGGTGGGGCCTTCCCAGAAGGGGCTGCTCTTGTAGGCCGAATTCTGCCCCTTCCGTCGGTTTCTGCTTTGGGCTCCCTTTTCTGTGCTCTTTCCCAGAACTCACTGCTTTCTGCCCACAGAGTGTTGTAATTTGGGGGGGTATTGAATTAATTTTTTCTTATAGATAATAATTTACTTGTGGGTGAGGTGACTGTCATTCATACTTAGTTGTAATTTTTATAAATGAACAGAAAGGAATAAAGGTGGAGCGTACAGGAGAAAGCTCCATGAAGGAGGAAGTTTGTTCCGTGTGTCAGGAATAGGAGAAATAAGTGTAAGAGTCAGGAAGGTGAATGTTGGTAGAAGTCCTTGACTGGAGTGGATAGTTCATATTGAAAAATACGGAATAAAGATTGAAGATGAAATGAGATCAAGTATGGAAAACCGTGAGTCTGGTGGAGAGGTCTAAGGCTACGTAAATAGAGGAGTGATGCTATGGAAACATTCATTAAGGATTCCAATTTGATAGCTATTCATAGGGAGGATTTTAAGAGGAGCAATTAGAGCTTGTGAGATCAAATAGAAACATTTCAAGGCAACTTAGGTTGAGGAGATGAGAGTTTACATAAAGGTTCTGGCTAGGAGTCGCAAAGGAAAAGATAAGAGAAAGATAAATATATTTGGGGTTGGAGGGTTTCTGCCCAGCTGGCTGTGCTCGGGGCTTAGTCCTCACCCTGCTTAGGCATCCGTCCAGGTGGGATTCACTGACGGTATGTGGTGCTCGGGAAAAGCCACATGGGCCACATATAAAGCACAAGTTCCTTTTCAGCTTTGCTCTCTCTGGTCTGAGAAGCAAGTCATAAATTAAAGGAAGACTGAAGGGATTTACAGTAGTTTGGACTTTATTTTTCTGTTTCCTTTCAATAAGAAAGCAGGAGGATTTGTTTATTGGTTTTACGTACAGAATATCAAATTATAATTTTTGGTGTCAGTGTCATTTACTCAAAATATCATTTTCTATCCACCCAAATCCATATATATATTTATTAGAGAGACATAATGGTCTCTCTTCTCTGCAGTTTCCTGCTAATATTCATGCCATGACTCACATAATTCCGTAATGTCAAAACTTCATGTCAGCTACGCACTGCTAAAGACTTAATCATCATGGCATTAGCTCATGGAGACTCAGAGGCTGGTAAAATGATGAGACTGAAAAAAGACTATACAGGATATATTCACTTGTAAATAAGGATCTGAGTCTGGAAATATTAAGTGAATCATTTTGTGTAACAGCTATTTAATCCTTAGGATACTTTCAGTGAAAAATGATGATTTTGTTGCACAATGATTTTGATGTTGTTGTTCTGGGGGTAAACCCAGGGCCTTACGCATGCAAAGTTAATCCTCTCCCACTGAGCTACATCTCTGACCTACAGTGTATATTGTAAGTAAAAATTTCCATTTCAAAATATAATTATCCTTCTGTTAAGCAAAATACAGTATTACTTGCATTTCTGTACTCTGAAACAGCATCTCATTGTTTAAAAATTCATAATTCCTATCTTTCAGAAGGGATTTATTTCATTAAGTTCCATTTAATACGTATGACTGCTTGTTTTATTCTGTGGGACATTCACTATCACTATCACTATCACTATCACTATCACTATCACTATCACTATCTTCCTGCTAATCATCTATTTGCTAGAGCGGGCACCAGTAATATCTCCATATGTCCTGTCTCATGCTAGTAGAACCCAAAGGCATCCGCTTGCTCCAGGAACATAAAGAGCCTCAAACCATTATATTAGGTCATGGGAATGACCTAATATAAATGTTACTGGTTTTTGGCATATCAAATACTACACGAGCAGCTTGCCAAGCTTGCCATGCTGGTGGTATACTGTTGTAGTCACCTCTAAATAAAGCATTTATTGATGAACCGCGCGGCTGCTAGCGGCCGCTCAAGCCGGGCTGTGTTAGTCTGGTCTGCTGGGTGGAGCTGTGATGACATTCATAGCCATTTAATAATCTTCCTACTAATATATTAATTTTTTCTCACCTTCATAATTTAATGTAATGATGGTTGTTCTTCCTTCTTTTATACTTTTCTATTCCTGTTCCTAGGAAGCAGACTTATTAGAAAAAAAAATCATCGAATTGTGCTAATGTAAACCATTACAATTTCCCACATTGTTACACCTATTTCTTTATTTTGAGTTGATGGTTCCATTTTTCCTTTGAATTTTCAATTATTGTAATTGCATGTATAGAAGTTTTCACTTAATTTTGAGAAAATGAAGAATGTTAGGAATAATCAAATCAGTCCACTTTTCTCTTGATATATCAGTTTGCCCATTTGTTATCAATTTTCCAAGATGAGTTCTACAAAATAATAGTTCCACTAAATAACTTGAGGTTTTGGTGGATTCCATGCTAAATGTGTTTTGGAAATACTTGTTTTATGTAATTTTCTTGTACTGAGCAAGCTCATTGACAAAATCTCTAAGAAATTTAATAGCAAAGATAGTATTTTTGTTTAGATCATTATTAAAAAATTACCAGTCTGTGGGAACTTTTTTTATTCTAATATTATTTCCCTGAAGTTTTTGGTCTACAGTATGATTATAGATTTTTTTTACAGCTCTAAATTGGTTGGAATTGGAGGTTTCCTAGGGGAAAGGAAATTGGCTTGCTATAACTTGAATATGAGCAAGTGAATTTATATTTCAGTTTTATAGATTCAGATGATGGCATGCATGTGGAAATTCTAAGTAATAAACCACCGTGAAGTTAGGAGCTTACATTAGCTATCATTTTTATTTGTCCATGTTTTAGCAGTCACCTGGTCCTTTGATTGACTCCGAGTGTTCTCTGAAGTTAGTGTGAGACAAGGCTCACTAAGATGTAGTTTTCTTTTCTTTTACTATCTAGTTTTAGTATCTAGTTTTAGTTTAGTACCATGTGGACTGTTAAGTATGCTTCTTAACAGTCCACATGGTAGAAACTGCCAAAACTCTGGAAGTCATTGCCTCAGAATTGGCACAGCAGAATTTATGCTGTATTTTATTGCTTGTGGCAAGTCACAGGCCTATCACAGATTCAAGGTGAAGGGAAAGTGATTTGGCCATGATAGCCTGGTGGTTAGGAGCTACCATGCATTACACCCCCCAGAGATCACGATCACGATCACGATCTTCCTGTTGATCATCTATTTGCTAGAGCGGGCACCAGTAATATCTCCATATGTCCTGTCTCATGCCAGTAGAGCCAGGGGCCTCGGCTTGCTACAGGAACATAAAGAGCCTCAAACCATTATATTAGGTCATGGGAATGACCTAATATATTTGTTACTGGAATTTGGCATATCATATACAACACGAGAAGCTTGCCAGGCTTGTCGAAGTGGGAGGCAAACTCTTTTAAACACCTCCAAATAAAGCAATTATTGATGAACCGAGCGGCCGCTAGCGGCCGCTTAGCCGGGCTATGATGGGCTGGTCTGCTGGGTGGAGTTCTGACGAGAGGGAAGTCCAGAAGTGGAAAATGGCGGCGCCCGCGGAGTGAGGAGGGGTGGTCTGGCTTTGTTGTGAGGCTCTGCCGAGGTGGTGGGCCAGGGCTAGAACTTCGCCATGCCTCCCGACTGCCTCATGAACGGCTGTGCACAGGGAGAGCAAGGAACAGCTCTGCCCCATGTGTGAGAGTCTCTGGACCAGCATACCTGGGCCGGATTGAGGAAAAAGCTGCAGCAGGGTGGGTGTCGGTGATCCGGGCTGTGATGGGCTGGTCTGCTGGGTGGAGTTCTGACGAGAGGGAAGTCCAGAAGTGGAAAATGGCGGCGCCCGTGGAGTGAGGAGGGGTGGTCTGGCTTGTTGTGAGGCTCTGCCGAGGTGGTGGGCCAGGGCTAGAACCCGCCATGCCTCCCGACTGCCTCATGAACGGCTGTGCACAGGGAGAGCAAGGAACAGCTCTGCCCCATGTGTGAGAGTCTCTGGACCAGCATACCTGGGCCGGACTGAGGAAAAAGCTGCAGCAGGGTGGGTGTCGGTGATCCGGGCTGTGATGGGCTGGTCTGCTGGGTGACAGAGATGGCATGTTGAAAATGGAATTAAAAATAAGTCAGCTTGAGAAAGAAGTTTGAGAATTTCCTGTTTGGTTCTGCCACTAGAACATTGGGGCAAGGAGTGCATTTTGGATTTTTTAAATTATTTTACATTATTATTTATGGGCCTACTCTTTGTCTAACATGATGTACTGAGGAGGATTCAATAAACCTTTGTTTAATAATGGAATTATCACGAAAAGAAGAATAGAGGGTTAAGTACTGAAATTTCAGAAACCTTTCACAGAGCAGGTTTGACAGGGAGTAGAGAATCAGGCCAAGGGAGAAGGCTGGAGGGAGGGAGGGTAGGTGATATTTACCCCTTAACAGAAGTCTAGAGCAGCATAGAAAGGCTGTGTGCTTTTATAGGCATTTCTTGAAGTAGTAAAAATCATTCTATACTGTGCTTTCCTTTGTTGGTTGGTTGAATTTTTTTTTTAGCAATTTGTCAGTTTTAAATTTTCTAGTTTTAAATAGCATACTTTTGGCATTTCAAAATGTAATGACCTCAGGGAATTCAGTCAATCATTGTTATGGCAATTGGACTAAAAAGCAGTACTTTTTGACAAAATAATAAAAATATTTTTAATAATGTTGCCCCTCGAGGTGTTGTAGGTGTGGTTGCGGTGCCCGACTGCATAGGCAGGTGGCAGACAGGAGACAGGCTTGTCTACACCCAGGGCTCTGCCCCATGGGCCCTGGATGGTTGATGGTCTAACAGTAAAAGACTGGGCCCCCTGGGATGAACCCAGAGCCATGGCAGAGCCTGGCAAGCTACCTGTGGTGCATTCAGTATACCAAAACCAACAGTAACAGACCTCATTCCCATGAATGGAGACATTACTGGCACCCGCTCGAGCAAATCAATGAACAATGAGAAGACAAATGATACAAGACAAGTGATACAAGTGATAATTTTATAAAATATTGAACAACATGCATGGAAAATAGTGAATGATATCAGGGCCGGGAGACAGTTCAGGAGCTCGGGTGAGTGCCTTGCACGTATAAGAACCACAGTTTGATCCTCTGAACCCTTCATACCCCTGCACTGCCCCCAGGAGGATAGCTCTGGGCCACCGTCACTACTTGTCCTGAGCATTGAACCAGGTAGACTGATTGACTGCGTGTTGGCCATATGGTCCACTTGTCTCCAGAACACTGTGTGGGCAGCCAACAGCAAAAAATACAAGAAAAAACTGAAAATACTTTTAAGATCAGCAAACACAATAGAAACATCAGTTGTTCTCTTTAGTATTCTTTAATAATAGGAAGTTAGAAATCACATCAGTCGTTCTCTTTCCTTCCCGTTTCCATGAATTTGGCTGATCTAGGTTCCATATATATATATATATATATATATATATATATATATATATATATATATATATATATATATATATGGAATCACACAGCACTTTTCCTTGTGTCTGTATTTTTTTTTTTAGCTGTTTGGGTCACATCTGGCATTGCTCAGGGGTTACTCCTGACTCTGCACTCAGGAATTACTCCTGGCAGTGCTCAGGGAACCATATGGGATACCGGGATCAAACCTAGGTCTGGCCACATGCAAGGCAAACACTCTACCCACTGGACTATCGCCCCCGACCCTTGTTTGTTTTAATCAGCTAAAACTTTCAAGGTTCATCGATGTATCAGTGTCCCATTCCTTTATAAGAATGATGATAGTCTAGCGGGTGTATGACGGGAGTTTGTTATCCATTCACTTGTTGGTGAAGATTTAGATTGTGCTAACTTTTGGTTATTGGGAACTTTTTGTTTTCATAGGAATAATGACCTTTAATGTTCTCTTTCTTATAGTCCTATTTTAATTCTCCATATTCCTCTTATAGTGGTGTCTTTCTTGAAGAAAATTTTTTTTTCTCAATTTGGGTTTCCAGTCCTTTTGTACTCAGAATACTTTCTAGAAGGGGACCCTGGAGAGAGTAGTGAGATACAATCAACTGTAGATAGAAAGCAGAGATCATTTGCTCTAGATTCTGATATCAGAACCAGGGTTACCATAGTTGAGCGTGTGTGTGTGTGTGTGTGTGTGTGTGTGTGTGTGTGCACATGTGCGTGTGTGTATGTAAACAAAGTATGAAGGTGCCTTTTGGACTGTAATAGTGGATTCTTGGTACTTGGATGGTGGGCATAGTGTTGTAAATTAACATTTTACAAGGTGTGAACCTATACTGAAATTTACCATGTTCTCAGATTTTACCTAGATAAAAAGCACATAATTCTTAAACTAATTACAAGTGGCCTCAATAGTGATCACTTGTATCACTTGTCTTCCAGTTGTTCATTGATTTGCTTGAGCGGGCACCAGTAGCATCTCCATTCCTTGGGAATGAGGTCCTTATTGTTACTGTTTTTGGCATATCGAATACACTATGGGTAGCTTGCCAGGCTCTGCCATGGCTCGGATTTATCCCAGGGTGGTAAATCAATAGTGATAGAAACGACAAATTAGAACAAAATTGAGACAATAAAAGTATCAATTAGTTAAAGATTGATGATAACTAGTTTAATTTACAGATAAAGATTAAAATTTCATCCTGACAAGACACTTTGGCAAAATGGCACAGGAACATGAGTTTGTTCCTTCATGGAAATCTCATTTCCAGTAATTGCTGAAAGGAAATAATCAAAGATCTTAGAATATAGTGTTGTATGTAAGCACCGTTTTTGATAAGAATGTGTCAGAAATTATGTTGGTTAATTTGATAAGGGCTGTTTTGATAGTTTGACATCATATCAACATTAGATTATAGAAGATCTTTGCTGTTATAATTGTCATTATTAATTGGGCTTTGGGCCATACCTAGAAATGTTCAGGGATCACTTCTGGTGGGTCTAAGGTGACCAGATGTGGTACTGGAGATCTTTTCAGGTTGACCGTGTGCAAGGCAAATGTTCTACCAGTTGTGCCATCACTTTGGCCCCTGATTATAGAAAACTTTTAAAGAAGTTTTAACAAATCGTTCATTATGATTTCCTAAGAGAAAAAAGTATTGCAAAAGTATATTAGGAGAGAGATGAGAAAAAGCAGTAGAAGTCCGGGTTTGATCCCTGACCCAACATGGTCCCCCAAAACTGTCTAGGCGTAGATTAACTCTATAGTATCAAGCCAGGAGACCCGGCATACTTCCAGATGTAGTCCTAAAGGTAAAATAACTTGTGATTTAAATATTGGAGGGACATTCACCACTTGTCTGCAAAGCCTCTCTTGGTATGTCAAAATAGAAGGTAAAGTTTTCTTCTCACTTTTTGTGTTTGCCATATTTTGGTAGCTTACAAGTATTTTTTAGTAATTAGAAAAATAGATATTACAAAAAATAGTACCTGCTTACTTCAGAATGGTGTGATTTGTTGGTTATTACACTTGCTGGTCAAGCCCCTAGCAGGAGTCTGTGTCGTGTGCTGGCACAAAGAGCCACATCTTCCCACATCTTCTCACCTAGATGTGGTGTTTTGTTCACACACACACACACACACAGAGCTAAGTGGAGGTTGTATAGAGACTAGTGTTTATTTACCAAAAGAGTAAGGATTACTCTCCTTAAAGGAGAGTAATATGTACTTGATGTGTTCAAATATGCACTTGATGTGTTCAAATTCTTAGTGATAATTAAATGTGGGAATTAATTTCTTTAAAGTATCATGTATTTATAAATGGAAATGACTTTTTAAGCCAATTTACCATGTGTCTACTCATATATGTACTAAATAAATTATATTAACTTAAAATTTAATAAAGCCTCTTCTGATTTCACAGTTCTTTTGGTTGTTGATCTGTAATTTTCCAAAGAAAATTGTCTTTTTGGTTTCAGTATTTTTTATTCTGTAACTCTGTCTGCAGAAAACAGGGTAAGCAAAGTTCATTGTTTTTCAATGTAACTATTATTTATTAGTTGCTGTACCCTACAGTTTTGAATTTTCCATGGTAGAGCCATGTAAAGAGGAAAGGAATTAAACAAACCTAAAATTGGTGTCAGTAAGCTAGTTGACTATTGCTTATATTTCACTGTACTGCCTATATTTCACATATTGTCTCATATCTGAGGCAATATTGCCTATTTGACTAGATTGCCTCATATTACTGCCTATTTGACTACATTGCCTCATATTACTGCTACTTGGTTTATCTTTGAAAGTGCCCTTCTATTTTCCATAAAATTCACTTTAAAATTTTCCATGAGAAAAAGGCATATTTTTAGAGATTGAAAATGGCCTTTCTTCATTATCTTACTGATTCCATGCATATTTTTATGTACCTTGTTAAATTCAGAGATCTATTTAGGTGTAATATGAAAATGTGTCATGAACAAGAGCTTAGTAATTGAGAATTAGAGGTAAGTACAAATGTTTTGAGAAGTCAGAAAGGAAAGTTATAAATCTCAGAACTCTGAAAACTCTTGAAAAGAATTCAAGGAAGGTTTCATGGCAGATGTTTGTTAAACCTTGTTGATTAAATAGGTCATAGATTTATATGTAGGAGGAAAGGCATGAAATCTAACATTAACAGTATTTGTTATATCTTTACTAAATTCAAGATAGGCCTTGTGTAATTAAGCACTTTATAATTTAAATTTGTGTAATCCTCAAGGAATACTTTGTAGATAATTATAGTCATTATCTTCATTTTCACGAACAGGAAAGTTGGGTTATAGAAAATTTGAAACTTGTAAAATATTCTGAAGTTAATCACAGCAGCACTAAGATCTGAACAAAGATTTATAAATAATAGTCTGAGTAAACTTAGAGAAAGTTAGAGGCCTTAATGTAATGAATTGGAAATGATAAACTATGCTTTAAGTTGAAGTAAAGAGCCAACAAGATTAATATTAATAAAAAGAGAAATGTAAATGTCAGGGTCAGATTCTGGTGGTGATCAAATATTAGAATAGGATATTTTGTAGTTTTTAACTAGTAGTGACAGTAGTTTCAGGTAGACTGAAAATAATCACTTACATCACTTGTCTTCCGTTGTTCATCCATTTGCTTGAGCAGACACCAGTAACATCTCCATACATCCTGCCACATGCTAGTGTAGGCCAAGGGCATCTACTCACCCCAGGAACATGAAGATCCTCAAACCATTCATTCAGGTCATGGGAATGAAGTCTATAATTGTACTGGTTTTTGGCATATCAAATACAACACGGGTAGCTTGTCAGGCTCTGCCTTCTTGGGGTGTGATGCTCTCAGTAGTAGGCTCTCATCTTGTGCATTTACTGAAATGGGGAGAGATCACTTTTCTCTTGGGTGGAGCTCTGACGAGCTGTGGAGTCCGGATGTTGAAAATGACTGCCCTCATGGTGTGTGGGTTCCTCTGACTTCTTGAGATGTTGTTTTGGGATGGCGGGCCACGGCTAGAACCCACCTTCTCTACTGGGCGCTTCATGATCAGTTGAGCACAAGGAGAGCTGGTAGCAGCTCTCTGAAAATAATAAGTTTCAAAAAGTTGTTGGAATGGGTGGTAACTAGGTGTTCATTAATATACCAGATATATTAACAACAATTACTTTGTGCTAGAATTGTGAGGTAAATGCTTCCAAAATTGAGAATAATGGACAGATATTCTTATTTTATACATTTAAATTTTTTAACCGTTGGATATTATAGCAAGCCAGTCTGTCTCAATTCATATGAGCAAACATTTGTTCAGAGCTGACTCTCTTCCAGATGCTTCTGTAATTTCTTCACATATATGTCTGAGTTCCATGAGGTCTCCTGGTGCAATTAGAATCCATTACCACCACCCCCTAGCCTCCCCCCAATTGATGAACAAAGGAATGGGACCACAGATTTGTTGGTAATCAGTGGCAGTTTAATTCAAGTGAACTCAACTAGTTATAGAGACATAATGAAGGGTTGGGCGGTAGCAAGTACAGATAGGTGGTAAACAGTAACAGATGTAAAGCCCTTCCTTTAGGGAACAATCTTCTAGGAGATTCACCCAAGCGCAGAATTCTATCCAGGGGCTACAGCACTTTAGATTCCTTCTAGGAGATTTGCCCATCTAGGAGATCACAGGATTCCATCTAGGGGGTTATCACTTTCTCATTTCCTTTACTGGTAATCTGGAAAAATAATCATATTAAATTTACTTCTCAATAACATTTATATTCATTTTTTATAAACACAGTAAGAGATATAGACTTTTATCTACACCCTAGATTAAGCTTACAATGGTCTCTCTGGACTCAAGGAAGAGGGAGGCTTATACTGGGGACATTTCACTGTATTTCCCAGACTACGGTCCTTAGGCCAAGTTTCTTTTCCTAAACTCCGTAATCAGTTGCTTATTTTTGGGTCATGACAGAGTTTGTTCCATGACCGTGCTCTTAATTTATTACACTTTTTGTCCTTGTCAAAGCCTAGGTAGCTTACTTAGTTTGCCCTAGGTCCATACAAGTCCAACTGCGGTACCTACCATTTGGGGTGTCAGGAACTAAGGTCAGCCTAAGGATAGCTGAGGCTTACGTCAGGTAAATATAATGGATGCCCAGGAGTAAATATTTCAGAGTCGATCAATGCCTATATTACAAAAGCATAGCATTAACTGTCTTCTTTTGTCTATACAAAAAAGGACATTGCTCTAACATGAAAATATGCTAAGGACATAGAGAAAAGAGAAAGGTAGTGCTTCTCTTTACAATACAAAATCCAAGGCCATCAGAAGATTTAACTATGTAAGTTATTGTGTCTGAGAAGGAGAAAATGTGACTAGCATATATGGGAAGAAGGGCACAAAAGAGAGATTTAAAGGTGACACAGAAGATTGTGCCCCCGGTGAGATAGGCTGTGCCCGGTGGAGCTCTGGAATGGGTGTAATCCAACACACATATGCCATTAAGCATATTAATACTGAGTATTTATCTGTGACCCAGTATATATTAAAGAGTTAAGATGTATTTTTCATATTTATAGCCATAAGCTTTCTATTCTAGTATTGCCACATTACATATTTAATATATAGTACATATTTAATAACTACTAAATTTACCTGTTATTTTTTATTCAAATGATTATTTAATTGATGTTCTTAAAAGTGAAAGATCAAACATTATACATTTTCATTTATATTTTCTCCCCAGATACTTAACATTAGAATGAATTATATTTGGAAAGAGCATAAATTTACACAAAAAACATGGTCTTTATGCATGGAACCTTGAAGAATGAGTAGTCTTAGCTGTTCTTTGAGGTATGTCTGACAGTTTATTTGGGAAATTATTAGCAGCTGAGATTTTAATGTAAAACTTATCAGGATTTTTCCATATTTAATATTCTAATGTACATTTCTTTTGGTTCTAACATTTTCCATTCATAGTATTCAGTGGTTGCATGGCATTTCATTTTTGTTGTAGAATATGTTAATTTTTTTCTTATTGGTTTCATTTTTCTTTTTTTAATGATGCAGCACTGGACGTCTTATATGAATAAAACCCAATTTGTGTTATATTGTTTAGACTGATTCTCTGAACTGGAGATGTTATAAAGGACTAAATGTTTTATAGTATCCTAATAACTTTGCCAAATTATTTTGAAAAAATTAAACTAATTTATGCTTAATTCCTTAAATGTAATTAAAAATCAGTATTATATTAAAGAAAATGAATTAATTAGGTTTCAGAGGTATTCTATGAAATGCTTTCTTTACTACAAAAAATAAAAGCCTTACTTGAGCACTTACTGCTAGCCTAGAAGAGGCAAATTCTTGATAGTTGAGTAAAAGTTGCATGTAAACTCAAGAGTGGGGCAATGGTTGCTTTATGGTAACAGCTTCTATTTGGGAGATAAAGTTTGAGAAATATTGGATGATAGTTATACAGTTTGGTGTATAGAATTAATGCTTGTCACTTGTCACTTGTCACCCCATTGATCATCGATTTGCTAGAGCGGGCACCACTAACATCTCCATACGTCCTGTCACATGCTAGTAGAGCCCAAGGGCATCTCCCTTCTCCAGGAACATAAAGAGCCTCAAACCTTTCCATCAAGTCATGGGAATGAGTTTTATAATTGTTACTGGTATTTGGTATATGAAATACCTTTCAAAGCCAGGCCCGCCACATGCACGGCAGTGCGTCCTGCCCACTGTCCTGTCATTGTGACCCCGCCGTGTTGTGCACACAGTTCCCTAGGCAGTGCGTGCATTGCAGCTTTTCAGCTGTCTCCTCGCCCAGCTTTGCTTTTTCACTTGCTGAATTAACTGTGCCTTCAGAAGGAGAGGTGGGGGCCACAGTGATGGCACAGCAGGAGGGCGTTTGCCTTGCTCACTGCGCCCAAAGTTCAATCCCTGACATCCCACATGGTCCCCAAGCACCGCCAGGAGTAATTCCTGAGTGCAGAGCCAGGAGTAACCCCTGAGCATTGCCAGGGGTGACACAAAATGCCAAAAAAAATGGTGAGGCAGCTGCTCTTTTGCTTCAGACTGCAAATGGATTTCCCACCAGTGTTCTGCTGACCGCAGCGAGACCTGTGCTGGGCCAGGTGGATGGACACGAGGCTTCCTGACCATCTAGCCAGTGATGTGGCTTGAGGAGTCTCAGAGAGCCTGCGGACGAGAGGGCTGCCACTGCGGCAGAGGCCCATGGCCGCCTTCCCTACAGGTGGCTTGTGGGCTTTGTTTCTTCACATTTAAAAATTATCTAGTTTTATTTGAATGTATCCATTCAGTTTGTGAGATTGCTTCGGGCTTTTAAAAAAAATTGTTTCTGCTTTCCTTCACATTCAATTGTCTTTTCTGACTCCTTAAATTGGGTGCTTAATTTAATTCCTGTTAGGAATTTAAAGTTTCAGGTGATCACATTTGCTCAGGATAGAATTTTGATTTAAAAGTTTTGATGTGAATGGCTTGCAGCCACACAGTTCATTAATAAATGCTCGAGTCTTGAGGTGACTAGAAGATTATCCCACCCTGCACGGCAAAGCCAGCCAAGCTACCCATGTCGTATTTGACGTGCCAAAAACCAGTAACAATTGTAGACCTCATTCCCATGACTTGATGGAATGATTTGAGGCTCGTTATGTTCCTGGAATGGGCAGATGCCCTTGGGCTATCTCACATGTGACAGGACGTATTGAGATGTTACTGGCACCTGCTCGAGTAACTGATGATCTACCAGAAGTCAAGTGATTTGGCATATGAAATATGACATGGGTATCTTGCCAGGCTCTGCTGTGTGGGTGGGATACTCTTGTAGTCACCTCGAATCTTGTGCATTTCATTGGCGAACCGCATGGCCGCTTGCGGTTGGGGTGTTGGGGTGTTGGGGTTCCTCTGGCTTCTTGCAAGGCTCTGCTGGGGTGGAGGGCCAGAACTAGAACCTGCCTTCCCTTCCTGGCGCCTCGTGATCTGCTGGGCACGGGGAGAGCCGGTAGCAGCTCTGCTCCATGTGTGTGAGTCTCTGGATGAGGCATACCTGGGCTGGGCTTGAAAAAGACCGCTGCAGGTTGGGTCTCGACAAGCTGGACTGTGATCAGCTCTTCTCTGCATGGAGTTCTGATGGGAGGGAGTCTGCATTCTGGATGTGGAAAATGGTGGCTTCATGGTGTGGGGGTTCCTCTGGCTTCTTGCGAGGCTCTGCTGGGGTGGCAGGCCAGGGCTAGAATTAGTCGAATTAGCATAGAATTAATGCCATTCTATGCTGTTTAAAATAGTGAAGGCTGTCAACTTTATGTTGTGCTTATATTCTTGTATCACTTGTCTTCCCGTTGTTCATCAATTTGCTTGAGCAGGCACCAGTAACATCTCCATATGTCCTGTCTCATGCTAGTAGAGCCCAAGGGCACCTGCTTGCTCCAGGAACAAAGAGCCTCAAACCATTCCATCAGGTCATGGGAATGAGGTCTGTAATTGTTACTGGTTTTTGGCATATCAAATACCACATGGTAGTTTGCTAGGCTCTGCTGTGCAGGTGGTATACTCTCGGTAGTAGGTTCTTAGTTCATGCATTAATAGTAATAATAATGATGATGATGATCATTATAATGATGATGATAATGATAATGATGATGATAATAATGATAATACTAATGATAATAATTTTACAAAATTATTGCTGGTTAAGATCAACTTATAAGTAAGTAGTGTTTGGTATTAGTGGATTTTATCAAATGGTTCATAGTTCTTTGTATTTATATTGCAAATACATTGAATTGTGTGGGTAAGAAAAAACAACGAATAAAATTAGATTATATATCACTTCACTTGTATCACTTGTCTTCCCATTGTTCATGATATGCTCGAGCAGGCACCAGTAACATCTCCATAAGTCCTGTTGCAAGCAAGGTTAGTCCAAGGGCATCTGCTCCCTTCAGGAACATGAAGAACCTCAAACCATTCCTTCAGGTCATGGGAATGAGGTATATAATTGTTACTGATTTTTGGCATATCAAATATCAAATATCTGATGAAAATAGTTATATGTATGAAAAGTATATTAAATAAATGTTTGATTTTTTAATTTATCCTTTGGTTGTTAGAAACATATTTTGAGGGCATATATGAGTCTTCTCATGATTTTTTGGGTATTTTGAAAAACCCAAACTTTGCATATTAAATGGATAACTACTGTCACAATGGCTTATGTGACTGTCAAAGTGAAATTCGACATAAAGGATAAAGAATCAACATTTAATTTCTTTCTACCTTATTTCTTTCAATCCCCAAGTTCGTTTAATTTAAGAGTCTATCATAACTTAAGTTTATGTCATTATCGTGGCTGGCTCAAAATTATATAATGTGTATTTCTTCCTATTTCATTTTGCTCACTTGATACTCCACCATAGTCAGGATATTCTAAAACTACCAGATTCGTTGAGGGCTTCTAATTCCCCTAAGAATAAAGTTTAAAGACATAAAGTAGCTTCTGAAACTTTCCATACTTGGACCATGGCTTATCCTTCTAGACTCATCTCTTATTGTCCTACTTACATTTTGTAGTCCAACCATGCTGTATATACCAGTTCTTGAATATGAACTGCACAGAATATCATGTTTTAACATTCAAAACACTATACCTTCTGTTTAAATTGTGCAATTAGAAGGAGCAATTTCTCTAGCGGTTCATCAATAAATGCTTTATTTAGAAGTGACTACAACAGTATGCCACCCGCACGGCAAGCCTGGCAAACTGCTCAGGTAGTATTTGATATGCCAAATACCAGTAACATTTATATTAGTTCATTCCCGTGACCTAATATAATGGTTTGAGGCTCTTTATATTCCTGGAGCAAGCGTTTGCCTTTGGGTTCTACTAGCATGAGACAGGACATATGGAGATATTACTGGTGCCCTCTCTAGCAAATAGATGATTACCGGGAAGATAGTGATAGAATTTCTTTACAAGTTTTATAATGTGTAATAGCCTATTAGAAAACCCAATTAACTTAGAAATTTTTACAAATAAAATTGTGTATATATATTTCGGATTTGTTGGGTTATAATTGAAATAATATGGTATATGTTTAAGGTACACACTATGCTAATTTATTAAATTTATGTATTGCAAAATGATTACTACCACAATGCCACTTTCAAGTGCATACTAGAGTATATTATTAAGTACAGTTATTAACATGATGTACAATAGAGACCCAGACTTTATTCCTCTTATAACTGGAAGATTTTGCTTTTTAAACAACCTCTCCTCTTCTCTTCCCTCCATTCCCTAGCCTCTTAAGAAGTTCAAGTTTTAGACTCATCTTCATGACGAAAGTTATTATACTCATCATATATTAGTGGAAGAAAAGAAATACTGAATTTTTGTTAGTTCACATCATCTAAGATTTTTCTACATAGAATTTATGTCATTCATTTTTAGTTTATTTCACAGGTATGTAAAGTGTTCATAGATGAAGTATTTCAAACTTCATGATGTAAATTATGTATTCAGACTATTTACTGATATAAAGACTATTTTAGGGTAACTTTACTTCTAATTTTAAATTTAGTTGAATTGATTATAATTTTAGTCTTTTTTATATGTGAATAAAACAATGATTGTTCCTCATGACACATGTCAAAGAAGAAAGTGTGATTTTGGAGGCTATTGGTCTCTATTATCGAGGTGTTGCAGGTGTGGCTGCAGTTCCCAGATGCATCGGCAGGTGGCAGAAAAGAGACAGGCATGTCTACACCCAGGGCTCTGCCCTGTGGCCCTGGATGGTTGATGGTCTGACATAAAAAAAGACTGGGCCCCCTTGGGTGAACCCAGAACCACAGCAGAGCCACAAGCTACCCATGGTGTATTTGATATGCCAAAATCAGTAACAATAATGGACCTCATTCCCAACAAATGGAGACATTACTGGAACCTGCTCGAGCAAATCGATGAATAATGGGAAGACAAGTGATACAAGTGATTAACAGATATTTTATCAATAAATATGCATATTTATTTGTTTTTTGACTAACCTGGGAGTGCTCAATGCTGACTCCTGGCTCTTTGCTTCAGAATCACTCCTGGCAGGGTTTAGAGGACCATATGGGTTACTGGGGTTAACCTGGGTTGGCCGTAACCTATGCAAGGTAATTGCCCTGCTTGCTGTACTTTCACTGTGGCCTCACCAATATATTTGTTTCAGTTAAATATTTTTTATTGAGATAACATTGCTTTGCAAGACTAAGTTTCAGGGAAACAACTTTGTGCAGTAAGTAATATCTTAGCGTCCCTCATCTACTACTAGAGTACCAACATTTCGCCACCCTCTTGCTTGCACATCCTGCTTGATCCAGCCACACTCCCCTCTGCTATTCTCCATCTGTGGCTAAAGTCTGATGGTTTGTTTTCATTTGACCGTCTATTTTCTGGTTTTGGCACTTCCGGGAATGTCTGCAATCTCCCCCACAGGTGTGTGTGTGTGTGTGTGTGTGTGTGTGTGTGTGTGTGTGATCTTCTGGTTTTGTTTTCTAAACCACATATGAATAAAATAAATACTAATATTTCCTATATCTGCTGTATTGTGGTAAAATAAAGTGTTCAGAATTATTGATAAATATAAATACAACAAAAAATGCCAACAGTTTACAAAGGCTTGTTTCCTAGATACAACCATGCTGTTTTTTTAGACGTGATAATTGCACATTATCTTTGCCATGTTAGACTCTTTAGAATAAAGCGGTAAATAGAAACGTTATTTTAATGGGATGCATGTTGAATGTTATGATAGTTAAAATGAAGTCCCTGAGAATTAAAAAGTAAATATGCATTTACCTCTTGCCTAGCTCTGCCATATGCAATAATCTGGACAGAATAAAAATTCTTCATTTTTGGTTTTTGTAATTTTGATCAGATGAATGACTAATTGCGCACATGGTTTGAAGGGAAATTTCCTTAATAAAGAGCATACTTATGTTGGTTAAGGCATTGCTAAGGTTTAGTCATGTAATGCCTAATAATTAAGAATTCATATTTTGACATTCATATTTTTGCATTTACAACAGACACATTGGATACATAATTAAATAATACGTTTATTATTTTACAGGATCAACAAGACAATAAACTCTTTGGCAAGTGGAACCTTTAGAGTAATTTAAGTGAGAAATCTCTGAAGGCTGCTGCTCTGTTTGCATGATGCAGGATTGCTCTGAGCTTAAGCTGAGTGTTTCTAGCCAGCACCAGCAGCTACAGCAAACGCTTCTGTGTCATCCTCCCTTAGCACGAGGTGTTTATAACTGCAAAGGGGAGACACTAAGCAGCTTAAGGAATTTGATAAATTTATGGGGCTTCAACAGATGCTGATGGGCAGATCTGCTGTTTGACGTTTTCTTCACTAGTCCTGAAGATGCTGGGACATAGAGATGGCTGTGATTATCTTTTGTAAGACAGGAAATGCAATCTTTAGGGGTTTCTGGAAATAGAAAGGTCATGCAGTCTGGAACCTCTGAGCCTTTTCAGTCTCTAAGTCATCAGGTATGACCTCATGAATTATAATGATACTGTTAGATTGTAGAATTACTGCTTCTAACTCTTAGTCGTTTAGAATATATTAAGCAACGTGATTGTTTACATCAGATATTCTACAAGATGTCTGAATAAGTAATGTTTATAGGAAGTAGTTAAACATGGATTTTAGAAATGTGTTTTTATTTGTATTTGAATTTGTGACTTTTATGGGGGAGATTCACAAACAGAGAAAAGATTATTTGTGTCTGATTAAAACACGAGGGTTGAGGCTGACAGGTTTCTTCCAGATTTGTCCTAAATACAGTCATATAGTTTATTTATTTTGCATGATAAAAATAGCATAAAATTTTTAACTGATAAGGAGACATCATAGCCAGCTGCTTGTGGAAACATGAAAAGTTTTTTTATGGAATTTCTTAAACATAGCAAAAGAAGTTATTAGTACTGTATGTAATCACTTAGAAGTACATTTATGGCTAACTTTATTTTTTATATAAAAAGTAGCAACAAATTTATATTTATAGTTCAGTATTTGAACTGCTTTTGAAAAGCACTTTATTTTTCAAATCTATGGACAACTTATATTCTTGGTTCTCTTAATGCAGCTCTTTTGCTAGGGCACTGAATATACATGAAAGAAGTCAATAAATCATTTTCTATAAAGAAAACTTGTGACATTTTAGCTCATTTTGGCTTATTAATCTTATTTAAGATTTTTTGACCAAAAGATAAATCTATGTATTCTTACTTTCATTTTCAAAATGAAGCTTGACAGCATGATGAATTAGCTACAGAGTAGATCATTTTTATAACAAGAATTTTTCTGTTATCCTGAACACATTTTAAGCTATCAAGTTGCCTTGCATTTATATCTCTATGTTATAGCATATCCTCAGAAACATATGCTTTGGTATATGTGCATTTGTTTGATGTTCAGATTTTGAAGAAAATGTATTTTATCTTTAATGGTGTTTAAATTTCTACCTAACCTTTAGGGGACTTGTCAGATCTTAACTAAGTATTTCAGATTAAATAGTTTGAAAAGATAAAAATATATTCAGTTGTTCAGCAGAAAGAAAATTTGTCTTCTTGATTCTGTTAAGAATTAATGAATCACTAGAGTGAAATGATATAGTGTTAAAAATGAACGTATCAAAAGACTGAAGTGGAAATATAAAATAATTATTTAATTTAGCCAAGTATTCCATTTCTGCTTTTTAATTAAAACACATTAAGAAGGTATACTTAGTGATATTGACTAGAATTTATATGTTATTCAAGCTACTTAGTCAGCTTATAGTCTTATTACTAAGGAAGATTGCCATATTTTTAAGCTTGATTAGTTTTGGAATGATGTGAATATACCTTTTAGTTGCTACAAAACCAGTTTAATCTGTTAGAATTTATTTTCAGTATTTGCATGTATTAGTCACTATGAGTACATTCTGTTTCTTGGCATTGCTTTGGGATTCCTCTAGGTATTGGTTTCACAGCATTCTGCTATTTTTCACCATGTGTATAACCTTTCAAAAGAATCAAACCATACAAATTTTTATTAAAGTGGCACTTAAAATATTGACAATTCTAACAGTAGAAACTATTCTTTCCATTGTTGTTTCTTTTACAAATTGAAGAGAAATTTCTCTGTATTAATGTTAAAAGATTTTACATTAAGAAATACAAATTGGTGAGATTGTCCCAGATATTTTAACTTAATGTTAACTTTTTTTCCTGCATAGCAAGGTGATTGATCTTTTGAATGGTGGATTTGATCTCAGATTCTCCCAGTAACAATTGGTTATCTCTTTTTTAAGAAAACAATAGTCTGTATTATTTTATACGTACATGTCATTATTCTTCACAAACATTTCTAAAGGTAAGCTGCTTAAAGAACCATTTGAGTAATTGTTCAATTCAGTAAGCATTATGTGAAATCCGATCATTTACATAGCACTGTACTTGGTGTTATGAGGAAAACAATACAAATTATTTCTTGGTTTTAAGGAAATTATGGAAAATGTGCATAATGAATTGTTTGTGTTCACTTTGAATTGATAGCTCAAAAGTGGTATGCTAAAGTTTTAACTTATTTGGACACTGATGAATCCTGGAGAATTACATATCACTTTCCTTATTGCTCGAGATGAGCTTCAACTAAGAGTATACCACCTACACGGCAGAGCCTGGCAAGCTACCCATGTTTAATTTGATATGCCAAAAACTAGTAACAATTATGGACCTCAATTCCATGACCTGAAGAATGGTTTGAGGCTCTTCCTGTCCCTGAAGCAAGCAGATGCCCTTGGGCTACACTTCCTTGCAACAGGACTTAAGGAGATGTTACTGGTGCCCTTTTGAGCAAATCTATGAACAACAGGAAGACAAGTGATACAGTGATTTCCTTATGGAAATTTCTTGCACTGTAGAGATAAAGGGTTAGTTCGAACTTTTTTAGCAATAATTTAACTGTCTTTATAACTTAATTAAATTATTTTGCAATTTGTAGTTTATTATAACAGGATCTTATAGACTGGTTAAATAAATGTTTTCTAAACTATAGTTGCTAGTTATTTTGAGAGTTAGCATTAAAGCAAGCCATTTGAGTTCCAGGCCCTGTGTAGTCACTCAGGACAGGAATATGGCTGACTCATCAAATTCCAGTCTAGTTACAGGTAATTATTAAAAGGAGTTTTTACCTCTAGGGATTCTATTTTAGAAAAAAAGAGTAGCAGGTTTGAGAGCATTGGGGCTTACTGGGTCATTTCAGGAGGCTCTTAAGTAAAATGGGAGATGTGGATTCACCTCAGTTTTGAGGGAAAGGGATAACGGAAACTGGTAAATAGGCCTTGCATCGGAAGGCTAGTCCGCACCAGGAACTGCTCTTTTCTCTTTTGTACCTTTGTGCTACCTGCAATTAGCGGAACAATGCATGTGAAACCTCTGTTCATCCCTGTCCTCAGAAGGCAGGCCACCTACGACTGCCTCTAACTGCCTCTTTTCTTGTATTAGAGCCATTTGCTTTTCACATTCTTCTGGTTGTTTGTGACAGCTGGTTGTAATAATACATTGCACCTGACTGTAATAATAGATGTACAACTATAGTGTTTAAGGGACTGTGTTCAAATCTTAGTGATACCACGTAACAGCTTAGTCATGTTGTTTGGAGTCACTTTCCTCATTTGTAATCAAGGGTAGTTACGGTACCTACCTCAAAGATTTGTCATTGGTATCAAGTGAGCTAAATATGTATGAAACAATTTGTATGAGTTTCTTCAATATGTCACACACATTCTTTCCAACATTATTTGTCATGTTTATATGTTTGAAGAGCTAGAATGAGGTTTTGGCAGGTGTCAGTAATGGAGTTCAGCAGTTTAATTTTGCTCCCTCTCCCTTGTACAAATCAAACAAGACATTCAATCAAAATATGAAATAGTTTTCATTGAAATAAAAATGGTTATAAAATGTAGAAAAGAACATCATGCAAAACCTGATTAAATTATAACACTTACTAAGATTTGTGACTTGAATAATATTGCATTAAAATTTTTTTTATGGACCTGTTTTCTAGGTTTGTAGAACTTCCATTAGGGTTATATGCATGCATATAGACAATTTTATTTAACAAAACCTATTAACAATTTATGGAATAATGATTACTATGCTTTGAGAAAATTTAATAGCAGTGCTAAGTGTTTTTAGTTAAAGTTGAGTATTAAAGTGAAAAGTAAAAACTTAAAGTTTGAAGGAAATAGAAATATATATTTCAGTTTTATTTATATGAGTTAGTTTTGAACCATTAAAAATTTCCAGAACAAAAACACTTCAGTAAAAGTTAAATGCAACTTGTTTTAGTAACTATGTTAGTGAACAGTTTCAACCTGAATGAATTTCTAAAGTAAAATGTATTATAAATTCAAAATTATATAGATAGAGCAATTCAAGGGCCTATTTGATATTGTAGTATTTTGAATCATTAGTGATAAATATTGCAGCATCTTTTTGTTTAAAAATTATTTCCTTAGGTACAAGCAAGAAGTTGATATTCAGATGAAATCTAAATGTTTAGTCCTTGTAACATGTTAGTTATCTTCTTGATTAATTTTCTTAGTATGCATCTAATTCCTCCAAATAGCACAGAACAAATAGAATCACATCATAAAATAATTTGCAAAATCAAACATACAAAATTTTCCAGTATTCTAGTAAACACTGTACATGAGAGTGATATAAAACCCAAAAGGTCCCCGCTGTTAAGAGTGTGCTGTGGTTCATCTACACTATGGAATACTATGCAGCTGTCAGAAAAGATGAAATTATGAAATTTACCTGCAAATGGATGGACATGGAGACTATCATGCTGAGTGAAATTAGTCAGAAGGAAAAGGACAGATATAGAATGACTGCATTCATTAATACGACATAAATAGATACCAGTGTTTTACTAAACGTGGGAAATGGTAATGGCAGATTAAAACTCACCATTGAATATACACAAAGAGACTTAAGTGATAAACTCTAAATACCTGCAGGGCTAGCCACAATGTGTAAAATAAGAGGGAGAGAGATGCAGAGACACAGAGAGAGAGACAGAGAGAAAGAGAGGAAACTGGGGTACCTGCTATTAAGGCAGCATAGGGGTGGGCGGGAGGGGTGGGGTACATTGGTGGTGGAAATGGGGCACTGGTGGAGGGATGGGTGCTGGTATACTGTATTACCAAGAACCAATTATGAACACCTTTGTAATTGTATGTTTCACTGTGCTATAATAAAAAATTAAAAAAAAAGAGTGTGCAGATAATGAGTCACAAGCACTAAACACAAGTCACTTGTCACTTGCCTTCCCATAGTTCATCGATTTACCCGAGCAGGCACCAGTAACATCTCCATTTGAGAATGAGGTCCATAAATGCTGTATTTAGAGGTGACTACAAGATTATGCCACCCACACGGCTAGCCTGGCAAGCTGCCCGTGTCGTATTTGATATGCCAAATACCAGTTATATTATACCAGACAATTATATTAGGTCATGGGAATGACCTGAGGCTCTTTATGTTCCTGGAGCAAGCAGATGCCCTTGGGCTCTACTAGCATGAGACAGGACATATTACTGGTGCCCGCTCGAGCAAATAGATGATGAGCGGGAAGATAGTGATATAGTGATAGTGATAGAGGTCCATTATTGTTACTGTTTTTGGCATATTGAATACACCATGGGTACTTTGCTAGCCTCTGCTATGGCTCTGGGTTTACCCAAGGAGGTCCAGTCTTTTGCTATGTCAGACTATCAACCATCCAGGACCCATGGGGAAGAGCCCTAGGTCTAGACAAGCCAGTCTCCCTGCCTGCCACCTGCCAATACAGCCACACCTGCAACACCTTGAGGGCCACAAACACAAGTAACTATAACAGAATGTGGAAAGGGGCATTAGAGATTCAAATGAGGTGGAAGAAGCACAAACTCATCTGTGCTTCCTATGGTCAGAATATTTCCAGTTGAGAGGGGGAGACTAGTTGAGAGGAGAGGACAGTCTATAGGTAGGGGGAAAGGGAATTATGGGAAAAGTGGCATGGAAGGTAGACCTTAAAGACTGGCCATGATTGGGGGATATTAGTTCAGGCAGAGGAAATAGCATGAGCAAAGTTAGGGATAAAGAAAGCAAAAAAAAAAGTACAATATATGTAATTTTGGTAATAATCTACGGGTTAATCCAGACTGTCGTGAGTTAAGTCTGTTGGGCCCGAATAGTTTAGGGTCTTGTGTATGAGATTGTTATTTCAAACCTGAGAATATTTCTGGGCTGACATATTCTTGTAAGGAAGTAAAGTGAAAAACAGTGGAGCAGTTCCTATATTTTGCAGTTGTGTTCAGAGCTCTAACCCTCTTGAGACTTTGAAAATGAAAATTAAATTCCTGAGTAGATTTAGTAGTTAGCAGACAAGGTAGGGGGTAGAAACAAAATGAAAGATTTTAATAAAATTCTCTATCAAAATTGCATGTGAGAGCATTTCTCAGTCTATCCACCACTACTCAGAAGTCCTAGATTTCAGCTCTTAGGGGACCTCCTGCTTGTCCCTGATGTAAACTCTATTTCTTTAGTAGGTAATCTGATTTAGCTCTGGCTTTACTTTTGACATTTCCTAGATCAAGGACAATCTAGAGGGATCATTTTAATGCAATGAAAATGCACGTCACTATGGTGAATATTTGGATATTAAGGACTCTCAGGGAAAATTAGAAATCAGAATCATTATTTATAATCATTAAAGTCAGAAATATTTTAGCTTTTCTGGTTATTAATTTCTAAATGATAAAGAAACTAGTCTTATATTAAAACCTATTGTATATGCTAGAGTCATTTTATTTTTCTTTAATGATTTTTATAACACGTGAGATATACGATTACAAAGCTGTTCATGATTGGGTTTCAGCCATACAGTGTGGCAGCACCCATCGCCTCCACCAGTGCAGTTTCCCATCACCAATGTCCCTAGTTTTCCTCCCTTGCCCCACTCCCCGCCTGCTTCTATGGCAGGAACCTCTCTCTCTCTCTCTCTCTCTCTCTCTCTCTCTCTCTCTCTCTCTCTCTCTCTCTCTCTCCCTCTCCCCCTCTTCTTTTGCACATTGTGTTTTTACAATACATGCATTGAAGGGTCCTCATGCATATCACCAGTCATTTTAGTGTTGTTGAAGTTAATAAAAACAAAGCCGGGTCACATTCAAGAGCCGATTTCTTTTTAGATGAGACAGGATGTGACCCCTTGTATCAAAAAACCAGAACAAGATACTTGGGAATAGTGGAAAAGCGAATGGTATTCTCTCATCCGTAAAGTATGTCAGAAGTAATGCTCACAGATTTCCATAAGCATGAGTTAGAATGAAACCAGACACAGAGGAATTTAGTGAAAGAGGAATGAAAGTAATTTCTTTTTTGTGAATCTGAAATTTTATTTAATTTAGAGGATGCCAGGAAAAAAAACCTTTGAGTCTCACATTCATATTATTTCAGTTTTATTACTGTATAATTGGAAAAAAATTGTGTATGTTTCATGTGTTTACTGTGCTGACTTGATATATATATATAATGCATATATTGCATTATAAAATGAGTAACACAACTAAACTACTTAACACACCCATCACTTCACATATTTTAGCAAAATTTAAAAATATAACATATATTATTTTTTTTTTGTGGGGGAAGGTTTTGGGCCACATCCAGCAGTGCTCAGGAGTTGCTCCTGGCTCTGGAGTCATATTGCTGGACTTAGAACACTCACACTAATACATTGTATCACTATCGCTATCACTATCACTATTCTCCCATTGATCATCTATTTGCTAGAGTGGGCACCAGTAATATCTCCTTATGTCCTGTCTCATGCCAGTAGAGGCCAAGGACATCTACTTGCTCCAGGAACATAAAGAGCCTCAAACCATTATATTAGGTCATGGGAATGAACTAATATAATTGTTACTGGTATTTGGCATATCAAATAAAACAGGGCAGCTTGCCAGGCTTGCCATGCAGGTGGCATACCCTTGTAGTCACCTCTAAATATAACATTTATAGATGAACCCCGCCGGCGGTGATAGGCTGTGATAGGCTGTCGCTAGGTGGAGTTCTGATGAGAGGGAAGTTCGGATGTGGAAAATGGAGGTCCTCATGGAGTGGGGGGTCATCTGGCTTGTTGTGAGGCTCTGCTGGGGTGGAGGGCCAGGGCAGAACCTGCCATCCCTCCCGGCGCCTCATGAGTGGCTGAGCACAGGGAGAGCAAGTAGCAGCTCCACCCTATGTCTGTAAGTCTCTGGTTCAGCATACCTGGGCCGGATTGAAAAAAAAAACTGCTGCAGGGGTGGAACTTGATGAGATGGTCTGTGATAGGCTGCCGCTGGGTGGAGTTCTGACGAGAGGGAAGTCTGGATGTGGAAAATGGCTGCCCCATGGAGTGGGAGGGTTTCATCTGGCTTGTTGTGAATACATTGATATTGAAAGTATCAATGTATTGATACTTTCAATACATTGTATCATTGAAAGTTAATATTCTTCCAATAAAACCTCCTGGCTTCCCCACCTAGCCCTAGCACCCATTTTGCTCTGTGCTTCTGAGTTTACCTTTTCAGATTCCACAGATAAAGGAGGTCATATATTATTTTTCTTTCTATAACAGTCCTCTTTTATTAACTGTATATTAACTATATTTTATTATATTAACTATATATTACAGTATAAAATATATCTGTATAATTATATATATAGTTATTATATTAGCTGTGTATTAACTGTACATTTCAGTTTTATCCACATTCTCATAAATGGCAGAACTTTTAGTTTCAGTAGTTGGTAGTATTAGTTTCTGGCTAAATAGTGTTCAATTTTCTGTCTTTCTATTCATCACATTTTCATATTTTCAATTGTGGCAACATTGCAGTATAACATATATGTTTCATCTATGCATCATTAAAAATGAACATATTTCAATAATATATTAAGTTTAATATCAAAAGTTCATTTGTTCTTCTTACACAGTTGACTCCTTTAACCGGTTTTATCCAGTTCCTTCACTTGTCCCCTCTGGTAGCCACTAATCGTGCATCAATGTTTCTTTATCTGTCATCCTTTGATGAACACGTAGGTTGTCTCTATATATCTTGGCTATTATGTGACAATTCAGATATCTCTGAGATGGTAAATTTATTTTCCTTGGCTCTGCGCCCAGAAGTGGGATTGATAGATCATATGGTAGTTCTATTTTTAATGTCTGAGGAATGGGAAAGTTAAACTTACTCATATTTACTTAAACTTAGTCAAACTTACTAGCTAGCTAGAATCCAAACTCCCTAAAGCTCTTCAAAATGCTGTTTTATTTTCTGTTTATAGTGATTTTTGACCTTTTGTTTCTCTTTACTTTTTCCGGGAATTGTCTTTTGCTTTAGAGTTACTTTGATCAAGCCTTGCCTTTCTATCTCTATTCCCCGGAAACATTCACTTCTTCAGAATGAATTAGTCTTTATTCCTTATTTTCTTCTGGAATCCACAATTTATTTAATTGAAACACACTGCTTGCACAGATCATGTGTTAACTTCAATATTTCTTAAGCTGTTTTAGAAAAAAGGTTATATCTTTATTTCTTAAAAGCCAGAACTGATACAGTAACTGGAATAGGTAACTAATAAAATTCTTTTGTTGAGTTGTAAACTGTTTATGGAACAGTATGGTGTAGGTCACTTTGGGTACTACTAGGAATTAAAATGATCTGAGCTATGTTAAGTAGGTTGGGACCTGCACGGAGGAGTTTTAAGTGAAGGAGTTTTAGATATTAGGCTTCAGTCATGTAACTTTATAGCACAATACATTCTTTCAGAATACCGATCTGTCTCCAAGCTGTCTTGGCCTCTACATAAATGAATTATTTCTGGGAAAGTTTCTTAGCCTATTTATACACATTAACTCATTAATATCTTTAAATTAGATGTCTTAAATAGAACAGCCTAGAATAGTGACTGGCACATGTTAAGTCTTATAATGGATGTTTTTGTTATTGTTGAAATTATATGCAACACTGCAAATAAAATGAAACGGAAAGGTAATGAAATGGCAGATTTAGAAGATGGAGTTAATGACTGACCATTTAGATGGGAATCCGAAAGCCAAAACTTTAGTTCTAGTTCTGACTCTGCAATTTGATTACTTGCTTACCTGTGTCTTAATTTGCTCACACAATTAATAGCTTAATTTGCTTTATAAAACATTACTGTGGAAGCACTAGTATTTATACTTTCCTCACCAGGATGTCATAGTCATTTGAGATGTCTAAAGAAAATTGTCAAATGAAGCAGAGTAGGAATTTATATCCTCTGAAGTCACTGCTATAAAGATGCTTTTGTGAAGGCAGTGCCAAATGATTGGAATGAACTTCCTCTTATTTGATGTAATAATCTTAAATGTACTAAATGCACTAGTGATGCTCAGTTTAAGTTTAAGTAGTATTGAGTCTTCATCTTAATACCCCTAGAAAATATACTCTATATATTCACTAGTATTATATTTACTATATTTAAGATTTGAAAATATATGTACTTGTACATATATATATATATATATATATATATATATATATATATGATAGCTTGAGGTGAAATACTAAATGACAAGTGTGTCTTTATCCTAAAATTTATACTATCTAGAATAGACTATGATGCATTTTAAATTAGTACTACATATTAACCAAATAAATGATTTGTTATATGCATTTGAGAACACTAACATATGCTTTAGGGTAACACATTTCTGCTGTTAATTTGGGGTTATTTCCTATAGACTGGAGGTTAGGATAGTTATATTCTCAATTATAGTCTTGTATAATAACGGCAGAATAAACATGAGCAATTGAATGGTTGTAATGAGAATGTAGTCCCCTGTTCGATAAAGAAACTAAAGTTAAAGAGGAACTAAAATCAGCAGACAAAGAAATCAAATAAAGTATACATAGTTGCTTTACATCTTATCAAAATGTATCCCAAATCAATAAAAGGGAACGACCAATTGTTCAGGGGGCTCAAAAGTCTGATTTACTTTGCTTGGGCTAAACACTGAGTTTGAGTCTCAAGGCCCCGAATACTGGGGCCTGAACAATACCAGGTACTTCTCTAGAGCCTCCTCAAACGCCAGTTGGGGAGCCCTGCTGGCCTCAGCACCATCGGGCACAATGGCTCCATAGGACCAGCCCTAGCATGGACTGTCCAGGAGTGTCCATGGACATGGCCCTCAGCACAGTCCGGCCCAACAGCTCCACAGGACCAGCCCTAGCATGGACTGTCTGGGAGTGTGAGTGGGTGCGGTCCTCAGCACTGTCTGGCCCAACAGCTCCAAAGGTCTAGGCCTACCATGGACTGTCCAGGACTGTGAGTGGACACGGCCCTCATCACCATCCAGCCCAACAGCTCTAGAGGACCAGGTCCTAGTATGAACTGTCCAGGATGTGAGTGGGTGAGGTCCTAAGCACCATCCGGCCCAACAGCTCTACAGGACCAGCCCTAGCATGGACTGTCCAGGAGTGTGAGTGGGTGAGGTCCTAAGCACCGTCCAGCCTAAAAAGCTCCACAGGACCAGCCCTAGCATGGACTGTCCACTAGAGTCCATGGACACAGCCCTAAGCACCATCCGCCCAACAGCTCCACAGGATCAGGTCCTAGCATGGACTGTCTAGGAAGTGTGAGTGGGCACAGACTCCACAGAAGCTTGGGATCACCTCCAAGTCATGCAGTCCTATTCATAAATATAAAGCCTTTAACAGCTATATTCAACATTTATTCATGCTAAAAACCCTCCCAGAATGGGTATCTAAGACAAATACCTCAAAGTATAAAGGCCCACCACTAACATATTCATTGGTGGAAAATAGAAAGTGTTTCTTTTCCGGTCAGGCACAGCAGAGGTGGTGATCACTCTCATCACCACCATCCAGTTCAGTAACAGCTTTCCTAGCCATGGCAATGATGCAAGAGAAGGAAACATAGGGATTTGAATTAAGGGAAAAGAAAAACACGTTGTCATGTGCAAACTCCCCAGGCACCTGCCGTCTAAAACCTCTGGCCTTGCGGCACTGCCTACAGCTGCTAGACCAGGAACCCGATGGAGAGAAAGAAGGCGGTCAAGAAGGGAGCAGTTCTTGTGGTATCAACACAAAGAATGTGTCAAGTGTGAACTGAGCACAGTATCCCATAGCAGTGTTGAAGAAAAAAAATTGCAGGAGAGAACAGTCCTCAGCACAGGGAGACTCAGCACACAGTTCTCTGTAGCGCACAGAACTTGTGCCCCCTAGATGGGGAGGAAAGTAACCGAAGAAAAAAGGGATGGGCAGGCAAGCGTGTACCACAAAACACCAGCAGGGGTGGGAGGGCGCGGAGTGCAAAAGGACTTCCAGAGAGAAGTTGAACACAGACTTGAGCTCGGTTGAGCCCGGCATACTTGGCTGCTCACATGGTGTGAGCTGGAAGCAACATTGCCAGACGAGATCCAGCAGTGGGAGCTGTCCTAGCTCTGTCCTGGCAGGCTTGCTGTCTGTGCTGGCCTGGCCCTGTTCCACACAACAGATTCATGTGTGGGTGCTTATTCTCATGGACATCAGCTTATGTTATTAGTAGGGAAAAATTAATGGAGGAATGCCCTTTATAGCTATAACGCCAGCTGAAAAGCGAATTTGTGTTGTGTCTATAATGTAGACAGGCAGAAGAATCACATTCATTTTAGTTGGAGCGTCTAACTTAAAACAAATGCATCTTACACACAAATTTGATTAATAAATAGTTTTGGTATTGTAAAGGAAAATAAATAATTGAGAAAATAAGTTTAGGAAGTTATCTAGCAGAAGTGTTATTTATATGCATTTTTCTTGGCCTCCTTTTCCATTTAAACTAATTCTATTTTATATTTGAGTATTTTATTCTCTTTCTCTGTATCCATTGAATTTTGAGATAACTAGAAAACTCATGGGCACAGAAGTTTGTTTTGTGGCTGTGGTTGTTTGTTCTCACTCCTTCTTGTGTCTAAAGGGAGATAGAAATAAAGTGCTCCTCTCCACAAGAAAAAAACAGACAACCCCATCAGAAATGGGGAGAAGAAATGAACAGAAGCTTCCAAAAAGAAGGAATTCGAATGGCCAAAAGGCATATGAAAATGTGCTCTTCATCTTTAATCATCAGGGAGATGCAAATCAAAACAACAATGAGGTACCATCTCACCCCACAGAGACTGGCACACATCCAAAACAGCAAGAACAACCAGTGCTGGCGTGGATGTAGGGGAAAAAGAGACTCTCATCCACTGTTGGTGGGAGTGCCGACTGGTCCAGCCCTTTTGGAAAACAATATGGGCATTCCTCCAAAAAACTAGACATTGAGCTCCCATTTGATCCAGCAATAGCACTCCTGGGAATATACCTGAGAGACGAAAAACACATAGCAGAAACACTATCTGTACTTCTTTATTCATTATTGCACTATTCACAATAGCTAGAATCTGGAAACAACCTAAGTGCCCGAGAACAGAGGACTGGCTAAAGAAACTGTGGTGCATTTACACAATGGAATACTATGCAGCTGTCAGAAAAGACAGAATTGTGAAATTTACCAGCAAATGGATAGACATGGAGACTATCATGCTGAGTGAAATTAGTCAGAAGGAAAAGGACACATATAGAATGACTACATTCATTAATGGGATATAAATATATACCAGTGTTTAACTGTGTGTGGGCAATGGTAATGTCAGACTAGAACTCACCATTGAATAAACACTGAGACTTACATGATAAACCCTAAATGTCTGCAGGACTAGCCATAATGTGTAAAAGAAGGGGGAGAGAGATGCAGAGACAGAGAGAGAAAGAGAGGAAAAGGGGGTACCTGCTATTGAGGCAGCCTGGGGGTGGGCAGGAGGGGGTGTGGGTATACTGGTTTTGGGGATGGGGCACTGGTGGAGGGATGGGTGCTGGAATACTGTATTACCAAGAACCAATTATGAACACCTTTGTAACTGTATGTTTCACTGTGGTATAATAAATTAAAAAAAATAAAACACCATGATTGACAAATTTCCTCGTAAAAAAGTGCTCCTTCCCAGCCTTTAATCACAGTGTGATTAAATACTACACAAATTGCAGTATTTGTATAGTAAAATCACTTTGCATAAAAGTTGTTATGAAGTATAATAGAAGAAGTTGTTTTGGTAAAACATTTACACAATGGAATACTATGGAATTCTATTCATGTAGAAATACAAAATAATGAAGCATATCATTGATAAACAACCTCTGAGGTTAAGGGAAGTTTCTTTTTGTCCACCTGAGTTATAATGTTCCTTACCCTTCTTCATCCCCCCCACCCCCAACATGCCACCTTGACATGTACATTTTGAATTTTGGCTGTTAAAGTTTGGATCTCTTGTTTTCAGTGTTGTTGACTCTGTAGTTGGGATGTTTAGCAGCTATATAACTCCTTTATGTCACAGATGTACTAGAATGCCTTTGACCTCTGGTCCCCAGTTCTCCCCCACCCCCCGCTCAATTGCTTTCCTTCCCTGCCCTTCTCATCCCTTATGCCTTGGGGTTGGTGGTGGTGTAGACATTCCCTTTGTTTCAAACATTGTGTTACCTCATCCAGTTATTCTCTCCATGTATAAGTGAGACCACCCTGTGTTTGTCCTTCTTCTGGCTTAACATCAGTGAGCACACCAGTTCCATCCGTGTTGCATTGAATCCCATGATTTCCTTTCCTTACATCTGCACAAGTTTAGTGGCGACTACAAGAGTATCCCCACCTGCACGGCAGAGCCTGGCAAGCTACCCGTGACATATTTGATATGCCAAATACCAGTAACAATTATAGACCTCATTCCCATGACCTGATGGAATGGTTTGAGGATCTTCATATTCCTGGAGCGAGCAGATGCCCTTGGGCTACTCTAGCATGTGACAGGATGTATGGGAGATGTTACTGGTGCCTGCTTTACCAAATTGATGATCAACGGGAAGATAAGTGATACAAGTGATTATATAATATTATACAATATAAGATTCCATATCTCAGTACAATAACTGAGATATGGAATCAACCTAGGTGTCCAATGATAGATGGACCATGAAGATGTTTTATATATATATATCACATGATCACTTGATCACTTGACATCCTGTTATTCATTGATTTGCTAGAGTGGGCACCAGTAACATTTCCTTTATATATATAACATATATGTTATACATTCGAAGATGTTATATATAAAATAATGCACGTATTATATTTTATGTTATATGTGTTTCATTATATATATAAACATCTTCACAATCCATCTATCATTGAACCCCCTAGGTTGATTCCATATCTTAGCTATTGTACTACATGTTGCAATAAATAAGGTGTGATTATATCTTTTGAATGAGTGTTTTGTGCCTTGGAAGTAGGTATTTTAAAGTGGACTTGCTAGGTCATATAGCTCAATTTCTAGTTTACTAAGATATTTTCATATTGTTTTCCATAATGGTTGAGTAGGCAACACTCCCACCAGCAGTGGATTATAGTCCCTCTTCTCTGGTGTTAGATGGTATCTCATTGTGGTCTTGATTTGGTTTCCTAATAAGTGAAGATAAGCATTTTTTGTATTATTATTCTCAACTTGTTTTATAGATTCTGGTCTGTCCTCAAGGTCTTTGATCCACTTTGAATTGACTTTTATTCCTACTTTTGCCTTTTAAATTAATTATTTAAACACTATATCTTTTATAAATCATGCATATAACAAAAGTACCTTTTTGCTGCTTATTTTCTTATTATTACCATTTAAATTCATTTCTTATGCTTCATTTATCCTCTTTATTACTATAGCTTTAGTTACTAAAAATTATCTTGTAGTTTTCCCACTTACTTATTCTGTAACGTCTTATAAGTATTATTTTATTAGTCCTATTTTCATTTGATTTGTTTGTTTTACTTATATTTCTAAACTTTCTGTTTTGCAAATCATTTAATGTTCAAATCGTTAAATTAACTGATGTATGATAAAAACATCAAGGGCTTATTTCAGTTCAGCTGTTTATATAATTGATTATTGTATATTATGGCTATCTCAGAATTACCATAATTTTTGTTAAGATGACTAAGTGGTTGTGAATTACTCTGACTTTGTACACTGTTATAAAGTTTTAAGTAACAAATATCTTTATGATGGAAAAGCTATAAATTTCCAAGTTATTTAAAATGTACATAAGTTCGTGTGTCCTCCCTCTCCCGTGTTATTGGTACTTATGTCTCTTATTTGTCTACAATATGTGAAGATAGTACACTAATAAAGATATCAGGATTTGATATAGCTCATGGAGACATATGGGAAGAACATAAATATATGCAATTTGTATATGGTATAATAAAATGTCATATAGTAATATATATAAATTAGGTCAATTGACTGATAAATTTAAATTTTGTACTACTAGAAAGAATGTCACTTAATTTAAGGGGGTTTTAAAGCTCATCTTAATTTTCTTTTAGTTTTATTCATGTTCTTCACTCTTCTGGTTCAGCATTCCTTCTTGAACATCAGATGCCACTTTTGGAATAATTTTATTATTATTCTGATATAGACACTAAGAAATTCTTTTGTGAAAGATTATTTGATGATAGATTCTTTCCATCTGAAATATCACTTATGAATGACAGCTTAGCTGGGTATATACTTATAGACTGAAAATTATTTCGTTTTAGGATGCTAAAGATATTATTTTACTGTCTTCTGGCTTTTCAATTGGTACTTTTAAAAAAGAGTTCTTCTGCGATTTCCACATGAGATGTGTAGGTGTGAATTGTTTTAATTCTGTGGGTGATTCATTGTATTTCCTGAGTTGGAAGGATTCAGATCTTCCATCAGTTCTGAGGGGGAAATCTTACTTTTTATTTTCAAATAGTACTTTCTGTGTATTTTGACCATTCTTCTTTGGGGGTAGTGAGACGCAGAGCTGGGGGAGTCAGAACTTACACTTGGCTCAGTCCTGTCTGTACTGAGGGGTCCTATGGGTGCTGGGGACTGAACTGAGTTTGGTAACCTGCAAGGCAAGAGCCCTGCTGGCTGTACCTTCTCTCTGTCCATCTGCTCTGTCTTTATCTACTAGAATTCCAGTTAGGCATGTTTTATGCTTTCTCATTTTATCCTCCATTCAAAAAATGATCTGTTTTGGTTTTAACCTTATAATTCCATGTTTTATTCTGTATAATATTTTTTCAGATATGTGTTCCCAAATTCTTGTTTGTCAAATATTTTTTCCATCTTCCCAGGAAGTTTTTAATTTAAGAGTTAAATGCACACAAAAATTTTAAAATTAGATTAGATAATTAGTTTTTTGTTTCTAAAATTTTAATTTTTTTAAATCAGTATTTCCAATTCCCTTCCAGATTTTTAGAGGAAAATTTCTCTCTGGGAATTTGCATTGCAATTCCCATCAGTATAATAGCAAATTAATCTCAGTCTGCCTTGCTCTGTGCGCAATTAATGCATTTTATACTTGTTTAGTAAAAGGCTCTTATCAGGATACTTATGGTCAAAGTAGTGCTTTACCCATTATCCATTAAGCCAGCATATTTAGCTAAGCTTTCCAGTTGAAAATCACCGCAGATCCCTTTAATGGTCTGTATTGACTTTCTCGGTGAAAAACAATAATCTTTGTGGTTCAGTGCTACCTATTTGAATTTATTTTTTGAGTGCGACCTTGCATAATTTTCTTTCACAATACCACGTGTTTTATTTAACATATGGTCTATAAGCATCTGAAGAGAGTCATGTGTGTTGAGTGACATAGTATTTGTTGAAGGAGAAGAAAACGCAGGTGGGCAATCTCATGCTTCAGTGGACAGAAAGAGAAAGAGAAAGAGAAAGGGCTGGGCAGTGTTGAGCAATGGTACTCTTGTCCTTGGGATACAGAACTTGTGAACAGTTGGGGGCAGAGTGGATGAAATGACGAATGGCTAACAGTGACACTAGGACAGGGATTGGGGGTCATGGGCACTTTGGTGGTGGATGATGGTGCAGTAACTTTGTACATCAGTGTCATAAGCTTCAGCATTATTATAACCATATTACCTATAATCTAATACAAGATTGCTAAAACACTGGTTAGAGAGACAGTACAGTTGGGTAGAGCACTTGCCTTGCATGTGGCTGACCCAGGTTCCATCCCCAGCACCCTATATTATCCCCTGGGGCCCTCCTGGAGAATGAGCCCTGATTGTAGAGCCAGGAGCAAACCTTGAGCAATGGTGTGGCCCCAAAACAAAAAAAAATAAGAATTTTTTTTAACATTTTATTATACCACCGTGAGATATACAATTACAATGCTGTTCACGCTTGGGGTTTCGGTCACACAGTGTTCCAGCACCCCACCCTCCACCAGTGCCCCCCAGCCACCACCCATGTCCCCAATTCCCTCCCCCTCCCACATACTGCCTAAATGGCAGGTTCTTTATCTCCCTCTCCTCATCCTCTCTCCTCCTTCTCCCACACATTGTGGGTTGCACTCACGTACACTTAGAAGCCATCATTTGCATTTTTTGTCTGTATTTAATGCTCAGTTCTATGTTAGCATCAGAACTTTAGACATTTATTCACACATGTTCCCTTCTCTATCTAAACTAACCTCTGACGCCCACACACTTGTGGTAATTTCCACTTTCGGTAAGATCACCTAGTATATTTAGGTCATGCAAATAAATGCAGTCATTCTATGTCTCTCTCTTTCCTTCTGACTAATTTCACTCAACATGATTCTTTCCATATCCATCCATTTATAGCAAAATTTCATAACTTCATTTTTTCTGACAGCTGCATAGTATTCCATTGTGTAGATGTACCACAGTTTCTTTATCCAGTCATCAGTTCTCGGGCATACTGGTTGTTTTCAGGTTCTGGCTATTGTGAATAGTGCTGCTATGAAAATAAAAGTGCGGATTGTGTTTCCGCTGTGTGTTTTTGGCTTTCCAGGGTATATTCCCAAGAGCGGTATGGCTGGGTCAAAGGGGAGCTCAACTTCTAGTCTTTGGAGGAATGTCCATATTGTTTTCCAGAAAGGTTGTACAAGTCGACATTCCCATCAACAGTGTATGAGAGTCCCCTTTTCCCCACATCCACGCCGGCACTTGTTGCTTTTACCCTTTTGGATATGGGCCATTCTCTGTGGTGTGAGGTGATATCTCATTGTTGTTTTGAATTGCATCTCTCTGATGATTAGTGATGATGAGCATTTTCTCATATGCCTTTTGGCCATTCGGATTTCTTCCTTGTCAAAGTTTCTGTTCATCTCCTCTCCCCATTTTCTAATGGGGTTGGCTGTTTTTTTCTTATGTATTTGTACCAGTGCCTGATATATCCTCGATATTAACCCCTTATCAGATGGGTATTGGGTGAATATTCTTTCCCATTCTGTCGAATGTCTTTCTATCTTGGTCACTGTTTCTTTCGAGGTGCAGAAGCTCTTCAGTTTCATGTAGTCCCATATATTTATATTTTCTTCTAGTTGCTTTGTTAATGGTGTTTCACCTTTGAATATGTCTTTAGCATGGATGTCTTTAGCATGAAGATGTCGTGGAGGATTTTTCCTATATTTTCTTCAACGTACTTTATGGATTCAGGTCTGACATTGAGATCTTTAATCCATTTTGATCTGATTTTTGTGCAAGGTGTTAGACACAGGTCCAAATTCATTTTTTACATGTAGCTGTCCAGTTTTCCCAGCACCACTTGTTGAAGAGGCCTTCCTTACTCCAGTTTGGACTCTTTGCACCTTTATCAAAGATTAACTGATCATGTCTTTGAGGGTGGGTGTCAGGATACTCAACTCTATTCCATAGGTCCACCGGTCTGTTTTTATTCCAGTACCACGCTGTTTTAATTACTGCTGCTTTGTAGTACAGTTTGAGGTTGGGAAAGGTGATGCCTCCCATCTTCTTCTTCCCAAGGATTGCTTTAGCTATCCGTGGGGGTTTGTTATTCCATACGAATTTCAGAAGTGTTTGGTCAATTTCTTTAAAGAATGTCATGGGAATCCTTATAGGAACCGCATTGAATCTGTACAAAGCTCTAGGGAGTATTACCATCTTAACAATGTTAATTCTCCCCATCCAGTAGCAGGGAATGTGTTTCCATTTCCTCGTGTCCTCTTTTATTTCTTGAAGCAGTGTCTTGTAGTTCTCTTTGTATAGGCCCTTTACACACTTGGTTAAGCTGATTCCTAGGTATTTGATTTTCTGTGGCACAATTGTGAATGGAATCGATTTCTTAATACCCCTTTGTTCTCTTTTGTTATTTGTGTATAGGAAAGCCACCGACTTTTGGGTATTGATTTTGTACCCTGCCACTCTACTATACCTATCTATTGTTTCTAAGAGTTTTTGGGTCGAGAGTTTAGGGTTCTCTAGGTATAATATCATGTCATCTGCAAATAATGATAGCTTGATTTCTTCCTTGCCTATCTGGGTGCCCTTAATGTCCTTTTCTTCTCTGATTGCTATGGCGAGTACCTCCAGTACTATATTGAATAAAAGAGGTGAGAGAGGGCAACCTTGTCGTGTTCCTGATCTTAAGGGGAAGGCTTTCAAAAAAATAAGAAATTTTAATAAGAGAAGGAAGCATATCTAGTTTATGTTTCATTACTCTAATAGTAAAAGTGATAGAAATAAAACGATAGTGAATATTTACTGAGAACTGAATAAATACTTTGGCAATTCAAGAATCTTACATATATTATTGTGACATGTGAGACCCAGAGATATTAATCAAGTGTTGCCCAAATATAGAAGCTAATTGGAATGGGTTGTGGATCCAGGTCATTGATGGCCCTTCTTTAGAACTTAGTATCATCCCATATACCCCTTTTGCTAACCTCCTGAATGGTGGATCAGAAACAGACAGGTCTTATGAAAAGAACTTGGGCAAGAACTCGAGCATCAGATAAGCTTTGAGTTTGTGGCATTGTTTGGGGGAAGGACACTTGGGTAAAGGAAGGAAATCCAGAAGGAGGGAGTCCTAAAGGGCATTTAGAAGCAACATGAAGAGAGTAAAGTGCATGAAATAGCTGTATGGAAATCCAGGAGCAATTTCATGTTCACGGCTTAAAGTTGGATTCCTATGCAGAATTGAGGCTCTAGAAGTATTTGGAGGGATAGGGTAAGAGTCAAGTCCGGAATCAGAATGGCAGCCAAACCTGGAGAACCCAGCTGGGAAACGTGTGGGCTCTCAACTATGTAGGAATCACCACCCCTTGGTGTGAATTTGGACTAACTGAAACTGTTCTGAACTCCTCAAACATTTCTTTTTAATTTTTGAACTATCAACTGTTTATCCTGCTAGGAAAATTTGTAGATCACAGTATCAGCAATAAGTACAAAAGTCTTCATTTGTGATGGATAGATTTTTGGAAAATTCAAGTGAAAAAGTGTACAATGGAAAAAGGTCTTCAGCTTCAGCTACAGTCAGGATTTTTATTCTTCAGCTGCAATACAGCTGGGATTTTTTTTTGTCATCAATATTTTAACAACATGATGTTAATTGAGGACCTTAAGAGCAGCACTCTATTCTGTGATGAATTTAACTCTGTCAGAAACAGCTTAGCATTAGAAGACTTTATTGCCTAATCTTTTACACTAAGACCTGACTTAGTCTCATTTTAACGGATGTTCTTCAGGGATAGAAAGATATTAAAAGAATAGGGGTGTTTGCTTGCTTGTAGCCGAACTGGATTTGATCCCCAGCACCACTTCCGGTGCCTGAGAAGGGACAAGAGTGATACCTGAGTGCAGAGGCCAGAGTAAACCCTGAGCACTGCCAGGAATAGTTCCCAGTCCTAACGTAACGTACGTAACGTGCGTAACGTAACGTAACGTAACGTAACCTTACCTAACCTAACCCTAACCCTAACCCTAACCCTAACCCTAACCCTAACCCTAACCCTAACCCTAACCCTAACCCTAACCCTAATCCTAACCTAACCCTAACCCACCCCAAACCAAAAGCCACTAAACTAAAGCTCTTCCCTGTGACTTCATTGTGTGATTCTACCAACCTGGTTTTGAAGTTAGTATGGGCGAAGTTTTACAAGTAAATGAGATGAGAAAAATACTGACTTTTTTTTATAATGAAAAGTTTTTACTTTCTTAGCTCATTCTTATAATAGAGGATTTTACTCTTCAATTCTGTCTCAGTTCTATTTTTTTCTTACATGTGTAAAGATGAACTAACACATTTACTCTGCATAAGTAAATGAAACCTAATTTTCACCTCCACAATTAGACACTTTTGAAAGGATCTCAACTGTTCCCCTTTTAAAAGTGCAGGGTGCGGGGTTGGATCTGGGGAACTAGGAGAACACACACCCTACCTGGTTAGACCCCAAGTCACCAGGATTCCTGGCTGTGGCCTCCATCACCACCAAGCATCAGCTAGTGGTCTGAGTTGTCCTTGGCCTGCCAGGAACTGAGAAGACCCATGTTCTGGGCTGTTGCATTAAAGTGCTGACCCAGTTGGCAGAATATCACCAGTTTGTGGATCCTGGACTCCCTGACACTGCTTTGGGATGCTTACACCAAGAATACAAGGGGAATTAGTGGTATGTTAGAGGAAATGCATTTCATATCATTAACGTAGTATAAAAGATAGGTTAACTTCTAATGGTGGATGTGGCAAATGGTGGCCCTCATGGAGTGGGGGTCTTCTGGCTTCTTGAGAGGCTCTCAAGAGGCTCTTGCCAGTTTCCCCCATCTGGACTCCCCTCTCATCAGAACACCCAGCAGTAGAGCTGATCACAGCCTGGCTCATCGAGACCCACCCTGCAGCAGTCTTTTTTCAAGTCCGGCCCAGGTATGCTCATCCAGAGACTCACAGACATGGCGCAGAGCTGCTACTGGCTCTCCCTGTGCCCAGCTGATGACGAGGCACCCGGGAGGGATGGCAGGTTCTAGCCCTGGCACACCACCCCAGCAGAGCCTCGCAAGAAGCCAGAGGAACCCCCACTCCATGAGGGCCACCATTTTCACACATCCGGACTCCCCTCCGTCAAAACTCCACCCAGCAGAAGAAATGATTACAGCCTGGCTCACTGTGATCATCAATAAATGCTGGATATCAGAGGTGACTACAAGAGTATCCCACCCACACAGCAGAGCCTGGCAAGCTACCCTTGTTGTATTTGATATGTCAAATACCAGTAACAATTATAGACCTCATTCCCATGACCTGATGGAATGGTTTGAGGCTCTTTATGTTCCTGGAGCAAGCAGATGCTCTTGGGTTCTACTAGCATGTGACAGGACATATGGAGATGTTACTGGTGCCTGCTTGAGAAAATCGATGATGAACGGGAAGATAAGTGACAAGTGACAACTTCTAATGCCACAATATAGTTTAACCATTTAAAGACAAGATATCTATTCAAATATAATTTCAATATAATTGTAAAATTGATTTAAGATTTCAAAGAAATATGCCAGTAAAAATAGATAGGTTCATTATTTTAAGGGAATATGTCCTTGGGCTGGATTGATAGTGCAGTGGGTAGGGCGCTGGCCTTGCACGCTGCCGATTTGTTTGGTCCCCCGCATCCCATATAGTCCTCAAGGTGCTGCCAGGAGTGATCCCTGACTACATAGACAGGAGTAAGCCCTGAGCACTGCAAAGTGTGGCACAAAACCAAAAAAAGAGAAGAAATAAAGAGGAAAAAATATATGCTATGTGAATTGCAAGTTTTAGCCTGACTTTAACTGCAGTTTAGCTGTTATGTTAAGTTGAGCTTTTATGTTAAGTTAATATTTGAATCAATGCTTTTACAGGTAGTCTGTGCTAATGGAGTACAACACAATTAGAGATGAAATTGTTGGCCCTTTTATATTTGTATCGTGCTTTAGCTTGCATGATGATGAAAAAATTTGTATGCATTCAGAGTGAATAAAGATGCCTGTGCTTACTGTTAACACCCACTCTAAATGTTAAAGCTCTTTCATGTTTCATTAGTTTAAATGAAAGTTTATGAGGAAATGGATAAAAAAGCCAATAAATTAAGATTCTGCTATTATTTAATAAAACAGAAGTAATGCATCCTAACAGGAAACTAGGAATGGCTATTATTAAAGGTATTTGGAATGATGGTAGTAAAGACAAAGACCAGTGTTCTTTAGCCTGTTGCCACCTGCAGACCAGAACCTGATCTGACCAGTTAGAACCAAGACAGTGGATCGGTGGTTTTCACCTTTCTACATCTGTGGACTGGTGGTTGGAGACTGTTCTTGTAGACTATGTGAGGTCTTTTGAGTCAATGTGCTTGATTAGATCGTGATTGAAGTGAATAAAGTCAACCTTAGTTTTCTGTGAAGTATTATTAATCAGAATTTACCACTTTGGAACATTTGGAAATAATGCAAACTAGCTCTCTGTTCCTATTTATAAAATTCATGCTTTTGTGTGTGTATGTATATATATATATATATATATATATATATATATATATATAAAATCCTTACATCATTATCAGATAACTTTTCTTTCATGTTAACAAATCCAAAGATTGAGAAACTGTCTTAAATTTTTTTTACTTGAATCACCAGGATATACTCAGTTACAACGTTCTTCATGACTGAAACTCAGTCATACAAATGTCCATTACCTGACCCTTCGGCAGTGCACATTTCCCATCACCAATATTCCCAGTTTCCCTTCTTCCCCCTCCCCAGTCTGTCTCTATAGCAGGCTCTTCTCTCTCTCTCTCTCTCTCTCTCTCTCCTCGCTCTCTCTCTTTCTGCATTATGGTTTGTAATGCAGATATTGAAATGTTATTATGTATCACCCCTTTACTTACTCTCAGCACTCCAGTTCTTTTCTTTAAATTTATCTATTTATGTTTTTAACAATTACAAAAATGTTCATGTTTGGGTTTCGCCATACAGTGTTCAAGCACCCATCCCTCCACCAGTGCCCATTTCCCACCACCAATGTCCCTGATTTCCCCCTTCTAGCCTGCTTCCGTGGCAGGTTCTCCATCTCTTTTCTCTCTCTCTCTCTCTCTCTCTCTATCTCTTTCCTCTCTTACATGTTGTGGATTGTAATAGACTTTCGACAATTATTGGCACACTGTTCCCTTCTCTGTCTTACCTAACCTCTGCTCCCACTCCTTTGTGGTAGTTTAAAACTTTGGCAAGACCTCCTGATCCATGTTTCGCCTGACCTTGGATATTGGCATCATAATATGTATATATGTATGTATATATATATTTATGTCATGCAAATAAATGCAGTCATTCTATATCTGTCTCTCTCCTTCTGGCTAATTTCACTCAACATGATCCTCTCCATGTCTATCCATTTATAGGCAAATTTCATAACTTCATTTTTCCTAACAGCTGCATTGTATTCAATTGTGTAGATGTACCATAGTTTTTAATCCAGTCATCAATTTTCGGGCACTCTGGTTGTTTCCAGATTCTGGCTATTGTGAGTAATGCTGCTATGAATATAAAAGTAGGGGTGGTGTTTCCACTGTGTGTTTTTGGCTTCCCAGGGTATGTTCCCAGGAGTGGTATGGCTGGATCAAATGGGAGCTCAAAGTCTAGTCTTTGGAGGAATGTCCATATTGTTTTCCAAAAAGGCTGTACCAGTCTACATTCCCCTCAACAATGAGTATCCCCTTTTCCCCACATCCACACCAGCACTTGTTGTTCTTGCTCTTTTGGATATGTGCCAGTATCTGTGGTGTAAAATGATTTCTCATTGTTGTTTTGATTTGCATCTCTCTGAGGATTAATGATGACGAGCATTTTTTCATATGTCTTTTGGCCATTCGAATTTCTTCCTTGTTGAAGTTTCTGTTCATTTCTTCTCCCCATTTTTTGATGGGGTTGGTTGTTTTCTTCTTGTAAAGTTCTACCAGTCAGCACTCAGTTCTTGTCCAGAGTGATCATTTCCAACTTTCTTTCTTTTTTTTTTGATTTTTTTTAAAAGTTTTTTTTACAATTTCAAAGACATACAATTAATAAGTTCATATTTGGGTTTTGGCCGTACAGTGTTCCAGCACCCATCCCTCCACCAGTGTCCATCTCCCACCACCAACGTCCCTGGTTCCCTCCTCCTTCCCCCCAGCCCTCCTCCATGGGAGGTTCTTTATTTCTTTCCCTTTCTCTCTCTTTCTCTTTTCCTTCCCTTCCAGACTATGGATTACAGAACATACATTAAAGGGTTGTCATGTGTATCTTTATGCTTCTATTTAATGCTCAGTTCTAGGTTGGTATTAGTGCCCTCGATAATTGTTAGCACACTGTTCCATTTTCTGTCTTACCTAGCCTCTGACTCCCACACGTTTGTGATAATTTCCACCTTTGACAAGACCTCCTGATACATGTTTCACTTGACCTTGAATATTAGTATCATAATATGTACATATGTATTTATGTTATGCAAATAACTGAAGTCATTCTGTATCTGTCTCTCTCCCTTCTGGCTAATTTCACTCAACATAATCTTCTCCATGTCATCCATTTATAGGCAAATTTTATAACTTCATTTTTCCTAACAGCTGCATAATATTCCATTGTGTAGCTGTACCAAAGCTTCTTTATCCAGTCATCGATTTTCGGGCACGCTGGTTGCTTCCAGATTCTGGCTATTGTGAATAATGCTGCTATGAACATAAAAGTAGGGATGGTGTTTCCACTGCATATTTTTGGCTTCCCAGAGTAGATTCCCAGGAGTGGTATGGCTGGGTGTCATAGTCACTGTGGTCTCTTCTCTGTCCTAACTGCCCTCTTCCTCCGCACTTGTGGCAAGCTTTGAACTGTGGCCCCTCCTCATTTCTACTATCTGGGGAGGGGGAATAGTCTGAAAGTATGTGAGAAATAGTCACTCAATTGAATGAACAGGCAATATATTCATATTTTCTCTAGAATAAAAAAGACATTAAAACATTACTTGTGCTAAAGGTAATATTCTTTTTTTCCTTTAAGTTTTAAGCTTGAATTGACAGAGTTAATTCTTTTAAAACTTGATAATTTTTAAGGACCTAGCACTGCTTTTCTTTTCTTCTCTTTTTTTATTCACTTCACATGGCGTAATCTCTGGTCCTTAATTTATTTGTTCTATTGTGTGTAAATACAGTAAATACATATCCTCTTATTTCTAGAGCCATTCTAAGAATTTTTCAGTTCTTTCTGTCCTGTAAACAATTTTTTTCTCTTATTCTATTCATAGATTTTTTTCCCTTTCTACCTTCATCTTGGTATTCTCTTGACTTTCACGAGTCAGTCGCATAACCTGGACGTTGGTTATTGCTTCTGACTGGCATTGAAGGTCAGAATACGCACTGTAACAGTGAGATGGTCAGTGGGCAGCTTAAAAAGTTAGACACATGTTGAGCTTTGGGGTGATATTTGGGGGGAACAAACTATCTGGAAGTATGATTTTTGTTGTTAATATTTAAAAAATTTATAAAGTCATTGAAAATACAAGAATCATAAATTATATTAAAATCATTGGGTATTTCTTTTTTGTTGTTTGGTTTTTTTTGGTTCACACCTGGAGGTGCTCAGGATTTACTCTTGGCTTTGTGCTCAGGGATTCCTCCTGGTGGACTTGAAGACCACACTGAGTTTCAGGGACTCAGTTGAGGACTGAGGAGGACTATATGGAGGACTATATTAAACCCCAGTTGGCCACATTCAAGCACCCTATTTGCTGTATGATCATTACAGTATTAAAGCCATTATTTTTTAAACTTTAGCCTTAGTAACAGCTTATTAAGAGCAATTTTGGAATTATTTCCTTTCTAAGAATATGAACAGATAAAATTAGGAGATAGAGAAATTAACAGATCAGGCATGCATAGGATATTTGCCTTGCACACATCTGATCTGGGTTCAGTCCCAGTTTTATGAAGTGAATATTTCAGTGTTGTTGCAGGATAAAATGAAATCAACTAGTTAGTGAAATTCCAGGAACTTGCAACAGCTAGAAATGGTCACTATTTCTAGGCTAATGGGCCAAGGTATGGCATCAGTTAATAAATTCTAACTAGGTACTGAGCACTTCCAGGAGTAACCTCTGAGCACAAAGCCATTAGTGAGCCCTGATCACCACTGAGTGATTCCCTCGCCGCCCCCATCTCCCTCCCCAATACCCCAACAAAATGAATAAGGTAAATATCTGTGGAGGAATAACATGGTAACATTTTTGGCCTTTGTTAGGAAAGCAGTTATTTTCATACCATGGCCTGATAGGGTCCATGTTTCTCCCCTTCCACTTTTCAGTCCTATGTCACCTCTCTAGGCCTGAACCCAAACAAAAGTTGAAAGGCAAAGTTCCCTGCTGATGCATTCCAGACAGACATACAACATGGTGGACAGATAGACATAGAGCGTGGTAGACAGACAGGCATGGAGCATGGTGGACAGACAGACATAGAGCATGGTGGACAGAGGCATGGAGCTGGTGGACAGACAGGCATAGATCATGGTGGAGAGACAAAAAGCTTGGTGGACAAGAGTAGAAAGTATATCATAAAGTCTAGAAGAGTTACAAAACATTCTAATTCCTAAGAACAAGGTCGCTTTTAAAAAGTTGATAAAAACAAATCTAGGGTGAAAAAGAATCCCTAATTGAAAAGACAGTATTTGTCCTATATGAATCCATTCTCAAATGAGATGTTAATTACCAAAAAGACATAGTAAGAAAATCCTGTTCACAAGGTTGCTACTAGATCTGCTTTAGGAAACTAGAAATGCGTTTCATTGTAGACAATAGCTATGGTAAATCAGAGAAAACACATTTAAAAAATTGCATCAACGGGTACTTACATTTAAAAAATTAACTGAAACAACATGGTTTCTAAGACTGTAATCCTTTTTAAGTTTTAGGGTGACAATGCTACCATGGAACACTCACCACTGAATTCCCTTCCCTACGCTACAGTCCACTGAGCTCCTCTGATAGTTCTGCCCTCTGTCCCCATCTGGCATTAGTTAGGATACATTTTTACATATTCATAGAGAGCTTAATGATATTCACAGACAAGTACAAAAGGAATTTTTACATTTTTATTAGACTATTTTAACATTTAAATGTATAGACCCATATTAATCACTTTCATGAGTGAGTGTGCAGTTCAAGGTCATTTCAGGACGTGAGAATTGAGCGAAAAATTGCTCAAGAGAGGATTTGCTCTTGATCTCTGTTGCTCATTTGATAAAAATAGCAAAAACAAAACCCTTTTTGAAAATGTATTTGGAGGTAGATATGTTGCCAGTTTATATTTGTATGCGTTTTGATTCAAAATCCAAATGCCTTAATGCTCATGAAAAAGAAAATTATAGAATGTATTTGGATTATACCAATCACATGGAATTTGTTTTCAAAATAGCTAAACACAAATTTAATTTAGTAATGAACAGTCTTAACTGGAGAAGATCATAGATGTTACTGTTTTGTACTTTTTGGAAAAGAAGTGATCTGTATATTGCAGTGTAGGAAGGAAGAGCAAGCTATTACTTTTCTTGTGAAAAATAGAAGAAAGTAAGATTATTTGTCAGAGATGCATGATTTATGGAATAAAAATGATATATTCCTAGGCTTAAAATAATAGAAACATAAAAAATGAAAATACTTATATAGGAGTGAGTTATATATTGTTGTTTTGGTATCATACAACTATGCAAATGGTTTAAGTTGTGATTATCCTATGAATTATTATTGGTTTGCCCCAGAGCCATAGTCTAGCATCTTCATTCATTGGTCATGACCTGATATGGAATTGCTTAACTGAAAATTGGGGGTGGGGTTGCAAAAATGTTGGGTAACAGATTTCTGATCATGAGATGATCAAACTTTAACTAACAAAACAAAACAAAATTAGCTACATCATGAGTCAAGATATTTCTGACCACTCTCATTCATGTTGCGCTTCTCAGGCAAAAAGGGGTTAGTCATGAGAAGACTGTGTTGAAGAAGCCCTGGTCTGTACTTTTCAAGTTGGAGGTTGTAGCCCATTTTTTCGAGTGTTGAATAAATGAAATGTAATGGACAGTGCCTTGAGTTTCAAAATGAAATAGAGTATCCAGGAAAATAAGATATCACTGTATCACTGTATCATTGTCTTCCTGTTCATCATCGATTTGCTCAAGCGGGCACCAGTAACATCTCCATGTCCTGTCTCATTCTAGCAGAGCCCAAGGGCATCTGCTTGCTCCAGGAGCATAGAGAGCCTCAAACCATTCCATCAGGTCATGGGAATGAGGTCTATAATTGTTACTGGTATTTGGCATATCAAATACGACACGGGTAGCTTGCCAGGTTCTGTTGTGCGGGTGACATATTCTTGTAGTCACCTCTGATCTCCAGCATTTATTGGTGAACGTGTACCACAGGTGGTCACGTGAGCCAGGCTGTGATAGGCTCTTCTGCTGGGTGGAGTTCTGATGAGAGGGAAGTCCGATGTGGAAAATGGTGGCCCTCATGGAGCAGGGGGTCGTCTAGCTTCTTGTGAGGCTCTGCTGGGGTGGCGGGCCACAGCTAGAACCTGCCATCCCTCCCGGGTGCCTCGTGAGTGGCTGGGCACAGCGAGAACCAATAGCAGCTCTGCCCCATTCTGTGAGTCTCCGGATCAGCATACCTGGGCCGGATTTGAAAAAAGATTGCTGCAGGGGGCTGGAGCGATAGCCCAGCGGGTAGGGTGTTTGTCTTGCAGCGGCCAGCCCATGGCGGCCCGGGTTCAATCCCGGGCATCCCATATGGTCCCCTGAGCACCACTAGGAGTAATCCCTGAGTGCAGAGCCAGGAGAAACCCCTGAGCATTGCCGGATGTGACCCAAAAAAAAAAAAAAAGAAAGAAAAAGACTGCTGCAGGGTGGGTCTCCATGATCCAGACTATGATAGGCTCTTCTGCTGGGTAGAGTTCTGACGAGAGGGAAGTCTGATTGTGGAAAATAGCTCCTTCATGGAGTGGGAGGTCGTCTAACTTCTTGTGAGGTTCTGCTGGGGTGGCGGGCCAGGGCTAGAACCCGCCATCCCTCCCGGGTGCCTCATGAGCTGCTGGGCACAGGGAGAGCTGGTAGCAGTTCTGCCCCATGTTCTGTGAGTCTTTCAAAGTCTACAGCACCCAGTATTCCCAGGCGGTCTCCCATCCAAGTACTCAACCAGGCCTGACCCTGCTTAGCTTCTGAGATCAGAAGAGATCGGGCACGTTCAGGGTGGTATGGCCGTAGTCGTATCAGAGTACATTATTTTAATAGAAGGGTAAATAATGATTTATGAAACTTGTTTTATATATGCATATGCCTCTTGAAATATATATTTTTCACTATGGTTTTTAAAAAGAAAAACAACTCTATCTGATACTGTTCACTAGAGTAAACTGCCTTACTGGTGCTTACTCAATTATGTAGAAATGGCTAATTCCTAAATTTCCCAAACTGTTTTGAGAGGCAAAGTATTTTTCTATTTTCTCCTCAGAGTATTAATTTGTTATTAAATGATTATATGTATGGAAAGTGTGATTTATTAATATACCTGGTGGTGAGTAAATTTAAAGTGAATAATGGTACGAATGACATTAAGGAATTTTCCCTGAGCGTATGAGATTACTGTAGGCTTGCAGCTGCTGGTAGTTCCTTTTGAGTCCCTTCATCACACATATTTTTATCTGTAGTTAGAGAAAAGGAAAATATTCTGTTAAAAAGTCTTGAAATTATCATTTGAGCTATAATAAAATGGAGGAATGTCATCATATATTTTAGTATTAAGTTTTATCCTGGGAATTTTTCTCCAGGAAGATAGGCACATTTGGTGTGTCTGTGGTACATTCAGAAAATATTTAGAGTATCAGATAAATAATCCTCAAATGGAAAGAATTACATTGCATTCATATTCTATTGTTTATTTCTTTGTTATTTATTTACTTATTTATTTAGATTTTTGGGTCACACCTGGTGATGTTCAGGATTTACTCCTGGCTTTGTTCTCAGAAATTACACCTGGTGGTGCTCAGGCGACCATAGTGGATGCTGGAGTCCCCTGTACTATTGCTGCAGCCCAGTTCTTTGTTATTTTAAGGAAACTTTAAAATTAGAACATTTCTACTTATAACAGTTAATCAATCATTTCTCTTTGCAAAAATTTATCTCAATACAAAAATGACATGTTTACTAGGATTATGTTTTTATGCTTTGAATAAATATAAATAAAATGTTTTTATGAAAGTAGAACATTTTGAATAGTTGAATATTTTTTGAAACATTGAAAATTTTCTCAGTTTCTTCAAACTAGGGGAAACATTTCGAGTCTCTACATAGTGTTCCGCTTTTGTTTTGAAAAGTCCATTTATTGTGAGAGAGGGTATTCTTTCTGAGACACATGACTTAGCTCTTGGCATTCTGAGTGACATACCACAGAGCAGAGATGTTTTACACGTGATCTATATTGGGCTATTCATCTCAGGGATACATTTGATTTGTAACTGTATTAAGCACAAACTAAGTGCAATTTTGTACTTACCTGGTTCAGGAAAAACACATAAATCTATCTTTAGTTGTTTTATTGCATTATTGCTCTGGCCAAGAGGTTTTTAAAATTTTGCCAAACAACAATAGTATTGGCTCCTGATTGCTATCACCATGGTACTTTTTTTTCATTAATAGTGAAGGTTCTATACCTCTAAATTACTTTTTTGCTTCTCATTTAAACATGTTGCCCTTAATTTTTCTCAGCATGTGAGAAATACGTACTCTTCTACCTGTGGTGTTGCATGTGAAGAATGTGAAAGTTGATCATTTTAGGTTGAAATATGCCTGTAACATATTTTGCACTACTGATTTGTAGCATACTTTGCCACAACAGATTTGTTGCCACTACTGATTTGTAAAAAAGAGGAAAAAGATTTATAAACATTATGTTTAAAAATTAGAAAGTTTTATAAAAGAAACAGACTACAAAAAAGTTTTCAAATAATCGTAAACAGAAAGGTTTGGAACTTTCTTCTGGAACTTTTCTGGCTTACCTCCTCATTTACCTTCTTTTGTGATGTGTTTAGTTCACCTTTAAGAACATTTTTACACCCATGAGTTTGCTTTTTTTGAAAGGCACTTTATATATTTATATACATATAAATATATATGTTTATATTTATGGAGGTCATTGATGGTGAGAAGTATACACTGGTGAAGGGATCGGTGTTAAAACTTTGTAAGCCTGAAAATTATGAATAACTTTGTAACTTCACAGCGACCAAAAATTTTTAAAAAGATAATTTTTACATAAGTGCAATTAGGCAAAAATTGGAAATAATCTGTATTTTATTTGAATCAATATTTTATGTTTTTCCATTTTTGCGTGGTCAAATTTTATTATATTCACCCATACACCAATTATTTTTTGAGTATGAAATCAATGAGTATATTATTTGGGATATGTACATATATAATATTCAAAAGATTGAGTTTCTTCTTATCATTGTGAAAAGCAAATTATGTATAAAATCTAAGTGAAAGCTTATTTCACAAGCTTGAAAATTATAGTTTAGTATGAATAAATGCGTTATACTAAAAGCAAAGCAATTATGCTGTATTTTACCTAATAATTGCTACTAATTGCTTTCAAGAGATTAGATTCCCCCAACCCCATTTATAACGGTAGTGGAATTATTTCACCCTGCCATGGCATTAGTGGTGTTAATACTAATGATTTTCATATTTTCCTTGTGTAGTTCAAAATGCCATCTTGTTAATGAGAATTCTTTATGAGAGATGTTAATGCATGTTACTAAACTGACAGGATAACTGTTTATTTTCTTCTTTTTCCATCTCACTTCCAAATAGTGCCAACTGGAATATTGCTTTGATTTCATAGAAAGCCGAATGACATTTGTTCTTTTAATAGGTAGACACATTAATTTTAGTTTTCTCCTTTTTATAATAGTACTTGATACCCAAATAGAATACTCATGTATTATAAATTGAAACTTTAAAACACTAGATAGTTTTAAAGTTTATTTTCTGAGAAATAAACTTTATGTGTATATCAAATAAAATCTATATCAAGCTTTACTCATATACTAGTGTTCATTAGTTTTCTAGCTTGACTACAGTCCTTTTTTCCTATTCTACAGAGAAATGATGAAGAAGCAGTTGTGGATAGAGGTGGAACTCGTTCTATTCTTAAAACACATTTTGAGAAGGAAGATTTAGAAGGTAAGGCACATTTCCCCCTTGGTATAACTTTTGTTGTGCTTCCAATAAGAGTATTTATACCTGATTACTTCCAAGAGTAAAGAAGCTTCTTCACAGAGAAGTGTGAAGCTTTTTACAAGGTGTAATGTAGAGCAATAGTCAGAGTAATGGCGGCGGAGCAGTCGGGGTGGGTATGGTCTGGAATGCCAGTAGGTAGATGTTTAAACCATTAAAGGTACTCAGCAACACACACCAGATGACTGCTATGTACAAATCATAACATTGTCCCACTTTCTTAATACTTTTTACTGTAAGAAATTACAATCAGTTAATCATGGCAAATCTGCAAGTCAAGAATAAACTAGTTTAAGCTATCAGAATAGGTTGTCACTGGGAATGAGCCTAGGGCAAGTACTGCTCTGCTTTTACTAGGATATATGAAAGAGAAATGATGGTACCATCTCCAAGTGGTCATATCAAAAGGACGAAAATTAAGTATTCAACAGGGAGGCTGTATTCATTGTAAAGGCTCTGAAACTTATCGTATAAGTTAGGGTTAGAATTAGTGTCACAGTCAGCTTTAGGGTTTGGACAAGGAAAAGGATAGTATTATATTTAGGGCCTGAATTAGTATGAGGGGTATATTTGGGTTTACTTGATCACTTGATCACTTGACATCCTGTTATTCATCGATTTGCTCGAGCAAGCACCAGTAACATTTCCATTTGACCCTGTCACATGTCAGTGTAGCCCAATGGCATCTGGTTGCTTCAGGAATACGAAGAGCCTCAAACCTTTTGTTCAGGGTCTTGACGAAGAAGTCTGACCATCTTGTAGGTGGGCGGCCACATGATCTTTAGACGTCCCATGGGATCCAGTTGGTAACGGCTCTAGTCCAGTGGTCATCTCCAAATTGGATCAGAAATAACCATATCCTAACATTTGGCTTAGGGTTTGAATATTACCTCTTTTATTTTCTATAGAATTTTTAGTCAGTTGTTAACTTCTCTACTGCTCAGTTTTTTAACTTCTAAAATTAGGATAACAGTTAAATATATATTCTCTAAAGTTTTTCATGAGAATTAACTATTCACTAAATAAAAATAAAACAAAACATGAAATATGTTTTAAAAATATCCTAATCACAATAAAAATAAATTTTGGGCTTAAAGATTATGATGAATAATTCATGGACATGGATAATTAGAAGATTAAGAATTAATAAATTATATAATTATAATAAAATTCGAATGATGCCTTTGGATGAAACACAGGTTAACTATGTCTTTTTAAGTTTTAGTTTAATATGTATTACATCCTGTCTTTTACTGACAAGCTTTGGAAACATATTTAACAGTGAACAGTATTTATTCAAAGATTTGTAATCTTAAAAATAGAGATTTCTAATCTCAAAAGTACAAATTGTGGGTATTTCTATGTCCAGCAGTACACAGTAGTGGCAAAGGCACCGGTCATTGAAATAAACATAATAGAATTCAGGTATAACACTATCTTCCAGAATAGAGAAAATATTCTGAGAGAAAATAACCAAAAGTGGATTTAGAGTGATCTTCTAATATCCTAGTGTTTGAGGATCCGTTGGTGGGTTCAGCCGTGGTGCATGCGGAGAGTCAATAGATCTGTCGTTGCTTCCCGGTTGTTACTCTCAGTCATAAAATAGAACAGGGACAATGGGGTGATGGCTTCTTTCAGAAACGTAAACCAAACAGGTGACAAAATGTAAGGTGGGTGAGTGGGAGAGCTGCAGTTAGGAGGGTCCCACTCGTGAGGGGACGTGGGTGAGTGGGAGAGCTGCAGTTAGGAGGGTCCCACTCGTGAGGGGACTAGGAGTCTAGTGCATTTCTCCTTCGGCGTTGCAGGAAAGAGCTTGAGTTCCACTCCGAAAGTGCTTCCTCGGTAACATAAAGCGCGTTAGTGAATGGTTTGGGAAAGACCACTGAAGACAGGGTGCAGCACATAAATTCATCTTTTAATTAAGATTTTAGGGGTTTGGGTTTGGTTTTCGTCTTGGGCCGTACCTGGCAATACTTGGGCGTTACTGTTGGCCTGCATTCATGAGCTACTCCTGGCCGGGCTTGAGCGATCCTATGGGATGCCAGAATCAAACTCCGGGCCAGCAGCATGCAAGGCTAGCATGCGTCCCATGTACTATGGCCCTGGTACAAGATTTTAAATGTTAAAATTACTGGTTTTTTGGACTTAAGTGCATTTTCTTAACTAGTGGAACTGCTGGTATAATTTAACAACATGAGCACAGCTTGTAGAAATGTCAGGTGGTTAAAAATAGCTATGAAATATCTCGTGCAATAATTTAACGGACGATAATCACCTGACCATTGCCACAACTTGGTACACTATACTGGGTAATATGGTTAATACAGGCACATGTATGGTGTGTTCTGATGAATAACATGTAAAACAGTTTACTATTTTACTTGTTTAACATGTAGTTTACTATTCTTCATCCAAATCCAGTTACCTTATTTTATTTTATTTTTTACATTTATCTTGCAAAATTTTTTACTCTTCTTTTACTACCTAAATTCAAGAGCACACAATTATATTATATTATATACTATTCACTTCCTTTTTAAAAACTTTTAATTTAATTTTTGTTTCAGCAACATGTTTATGGTTATGGTACTGATGTAAGAAGTTACTGTAGCCCAAATCCTGGTCGACTGTCTCTCTGTCACTTCTAGTTCACCTTTTTAAAAACAGGGACCACAACCACAGCTTTACCTTGACCACGCTTAGTGGCTACGAGAGCCATACACGGTGGTACTGGGGGAAGTATGGTGCTGGGGTTGGACTCGGGGCCTTGCACATCTAGTCACGTGCTCTCCCATTTGTGTTAGCTCCATGACCCTTACATCCTGTTTTTATTTTACCTCATGCAATCAGTAAGACTTTTTCAGCATGGCTTTTATCATTCCCTCAGTTTTGTTCCCCTCTCACCTGCTCTACTTCTCTTCATTTCTACGGTGTTGTCTTTCCTGCATTTCACCCTTAATAAATATTATTTTCTCACTTTAGTAAAAAACTTTCAAACGTGCTTGACTAGCCCCAGGATTCGTAAATCAGTGTTTTATTTATTTTTATTTATTTATTTTTAATATTTTATTATACACCATGAGATATACAGTTACAAAGATATTCACATTTGGGTTTCGGTCATACAATGTTTCAGCACCCATCCCAACATCAGTGTCCATTTCCCACAACCAATGTCCCCGATTCCCTCCCCACTCCCCTAGCCTGCCTCTATGGAAGGTTCTTTATCTCTTTTCTCTCTTTCTCTTTCTCTCTTTCTCTTCCTCTCTTCCTTCTCTTAGACATTGTGGATTGCAATACATACATTTAGAGGTTATCATGTGTATCTTTTTGCCTTATTTAATGCTCAGTTCTAGGTTGGTATTAGTACTTTTGACAACTATTAGCACACTGTTCCCTTCTCTGTCTTCCATAACCTCTGACTCCCACACGTTTATGGTTATTTCCATTTTTGACAAGACCTCCTGATCCATGTTTCACTTGACTTTGGATATTGGTATCATAATATGTATATATATATGTCATGCAAATAAATGCAGTTATTCTATATCTGTCTTTTTTCTTTCTGCCTAATTTCACTCAACATGAAATTAGGTTTCAGCCATACAGTGTTCCAGCACCCATACCTCCACCGTGCCCATTTATAGGCATGTGCCTATAAATGGCACATGTCCATTCATCTATAGGCAAATTTCATAACTCCATTTTTCCTAACAGCTGCATAGTACTTCATTGTGTAGATTTACCAAAGTTTCTTTATCTAGTCATCAGTTCTCGGGCACTCTGGTTGTTTCCAAATTCTGGCTATTGTGAACAGTGCTGCTATGAACATAAAAGTGCAGATTGTGTTTCCCCTGTGTGTTTTTGGCTTCCCAGGGTATATTCCCAGGAGTGGTATGGCTGGGTCAAAGGGGAACTCAATTTCTAGTCTTTGGAGGAATGTTCATATTGTTTTTCAAAAAGACTGTACCAGTCAACATTCCCACCAACAATGGAAGAGAGTCCCCTTTCCCCTGTATCCACTCCAACCCTTGTTTTTGCTCTTTTGAATATGCGCCAGTCTCTGTGGTGTGAGATGATATCTCATTGCTGTTTTGATTTGCATCTCTCTGATGATTAGTGATGATGAGCATGTTTTTATATGCCTTTTGACCATTTGAGGCCAAAAGGCCATTCTTCCTTATTGAAGTTTCTGTTTATTTCTTCTCCCCCATTTTTTGATGGGGTTGGCTGTTTTCTTCTTGTAAAGTTTTACCAGTGCCTGATACATCCTGGATATTAATCCCTTATCAGATGATATTGGGTGAATATTCTTTCCCATTCTGTGAAATGTCTTTGTATCTTGGTCACAGTTTCTTTTGAGGTGAAGAAGCTTTTTTAGTTTCATATAGTACCATATGTTTATCTTTGCTTCTAGTTGCTTTGTTAGTGGTGTTCATCTTTGAAGAAGCAGTGTTTTAATTGAATTACTGAGCACTTCAAAATTGCACAGTTATAGGCAAATTGCATAGTTTCATTTTTCCTAACAGCTGTGTAGTATTCCATTGTGTAGATATACCAAAGTTTCTTTTTTTTTTAATTTTTATGTATTTATTTATTTATTTATTGTTTTGTACCAAAGTTTCTTAATCCAGTCATCAGTTCTTGGTGAATGGACATGGAGAGGATCATGCTGAGTGAAGTTATCCAGAGGGAAAAGGACAGATATAGAATGACTGCATTTATTTGTGGGATATAAAAAAATAGCATGATACCAATATCCAAGTCTGGACAAAACATGGATCAGGAGGTCTTGCTGGTTGGTGGAACCTACTGCAAATGTGTGGGAATCAGAGGTTGGGCAATACAGAGAAAGGGACAGTGTACTAATAATTATTGTAAATGATAATACCTGCATAGAACTGAGCATTAAAAGTAGGCAAAAGGATATACATGATAACCTCTAAATGTATGTATTGCAAGTCACAGTGTATAAAAAGAAGGAAGAGAGAGAGAGAGAGAGAAAGAAGGAGAGAGAGAAGTTGAAATTGCCTTCCATAGACACAGTCTGGGGGGGGGGGGGAATCATGGGACATTGGTGGAGGGAAATGGGCACGGTGGAGGTATGGGTGCTGGAACACTGTATGGCTGAAATCCAAATATGAGCACTTTGGTAAATATGAACACTTTGGTAATTGTAAAATAAAATAAAATTATAATACAAAACTGAAAACAAAAGTGCACAGTTATTCATGACAGGTTTTAGGTGTGCTGTTCCCACAGCAGTCTCTTCCACGAGTATCTGCCTCCCCCCACCATTCTTGCCATACCCACCTGGGGAAACACAGGATTCTAAGTAGAGAAAAATAGTCTGAGATGAATTGATTTTTATATTTCCTGTCACATCTGTGTGGGATTTGTACTGTCAAATGGAGGAGAGTGACAGTATCCTTGAAATTCTTTCTTCTACCCACTTAATACATGCATAGTGGATGGAATTGTATGATAAACTAATAATACTGAAGAAAAGTTGAATCTTGGATAACTTGTCACTTGTCTTCCCATTGTTCATCGATTTGCTCAGGCGGGCACCAGTAATGTCTCCATTTGTTGGGAATGAGGTCTATTATTATTATTACTGTTTTTTGGCATATAGAATATGCCACGGTAGCTTGCCAGGCTCTGCTGTGCCTCTGGGTTCAGCCCAGGGCCCCAGTCTTTTTCTTTGTCAGTCTATTAACCATCCACGGCCCACGGGCAGAGCCCTGGGTGTAGACAAGCCTGTCTCCTGTCTGCCACCTGCCAATGCAGCCGGGCACCACAGCCATACCTACAATGCCTCGAGGGGCAGGGAATCTTGGATAAATGGAACATAATTCCTGGTATTAACACGACATGCAGTATTTCTATTTATCCTGTGCTAAATCTGGTAGGCTTAGTCGTAAGTATTTTGAGAATCACTTTTTAAAAGGTTGAGACATTTTAGTGTTACCGTTGCCTTGAGCTTTTCCTGCTCTTGGCTGACAGCAGGTTCTTCCACAGGAATTATTTTCTACCAAAGGGAGCTGACTCCTGCCCACAGACACGCTTTTGAGTTCAACAGAAGACCAGTGAAGGAGTGTACAGACCTGGCCTCCTTGTCTCTATTTGGAATAACTTGGAAGGGTTGTCTCAGTTTCTCATCCTCCTCTGGGGCAAACTGAGGCTTTCACTGCAGCTTTTAAATCGACCAAATAATCCTTCCAGTTTCACCTGACAGGTATTATATCCAACAGTGTTCTTCCATAAACACGCTGAGCACAAATATCTATTTGAGATAAGTTTATCAGGAAAACCCACTTCCTGATAGTCTCTCTAATCCCTTAACAGACACTGATAGACATAGTTGGCTGTTGGCAGAATCTTCACAGTAACACTTTTTATATTGTGAAGTTTAGAACTATTAACTTGGGCGAGAAGACTAAGAGTTTTAGCCTTGGCCATCGTCATGGAAATAAATATGGTAACTAACAGGGAATAGCGGATAACACAAAATGGTGTCAAGGTGTGCAGAAGGTGAGGTGGACTCTGTGAACAGTGGAGGGGTAGCATGAAGTTTGGCTGCTGGGCTAGATATGAAACCTTAGAGCATCTTATCATGATTCAGGTAGATGATGATGCAGCTGTTAGCTCTCCATGTGATTTTCTCTACTGTCATCAAGAGGACTAGAAGCAAACATTACTCTGGGATATATATTTGCAGTTTTGATAAGAGCTGTGTTAATTTTCCAAGTTCAAAGGGATTTATATTGAGCGACAGTCTGTAGACTATCTTTGGTTCATCATAGTGAATCAAGTGAATTAGATGTGGAAAATACATCCAGGTCTTACAGAGGCATCGACCGTTTACCCTTGATCTCATGGAAGACCACATGGCTGAGGCTGGAATTTCTGGGTGGATGGGGGGGCATGGGTGAGATGTGGTCAGTTTCCTCATAGAACTACTAAAAATAATTAAGTGTACCTTAACTTTCTTTTTTCTTCTTTTTTTTTCTTTTTTGGGTCATACCCGCAATGCTCAGAGGTTACTCCTGGCTCTGCACTTAGGAATTACTCCTGGCAGTGCTTGGGGGACCATATGGGATGCCGGGGATCGAACCCGGTCAGCCATGTGCAAGGCAAATGCCCTACCTGCTGTGCTATTGTTCCGGCCCCGTACCTTAACTTTCTTTAACTCCCCTAGACTCTGTCTTCCTTGTAACTTGTTTAACTTCTCTTAGAATGAATGCCTGCTTTTTTTAATCAAACATAAGGATAACTAAATTAAGCATGTCCCATTAATGCATGATAATAAAGAGTAGAATATTCAATAAATAAGGATGACAGCCATCTTGGTAAAACTAAAGGGTACTCTTAAATAGGGCCATGAATTATAAAGCTATTGGTTGTTGGATTTTAGGTTTAAGATATCTCAATACCAATCTAAATAAAAACATTTATTGTGCTAAAAATCATAACCAAATTTACGATAAAAACCAACTTTAAGTGTGTAGTTAAGTATTGTTAAAAGTACATTGTAGGACCAAGCTGCAGAACATTTTATCTTGTAATACCGACTCTCTATATACATTACACATTAACCAGCAGTGCCTCTCCCCCACCGAACCCCAGCAACCTCATTTTTATCTTCTGCCTTTTTTAAAATGTCTTCTATAAATACTGAATGTAAATGGAATCATGCAATATTTGTCTTTCTTGAGATTACTTAATTGAAGTTATTTTATTGCACTTAACAGAAAGTTTTCAAGGCTGATCTAACTTGTAGTATGTGTCAGAATTTTATTTTTTTTTATGTTGAGTAATAGTCTACGATGTATGTGTGTTTTACAATTTTCTCCATTCATTCATATGTTGTGGCTGTGGTTGCTTCTGTGTCTTGTTCCTGTGAATACCGGTTTCATAGGCATCAGTTTGCAAATTCCACTCTGAGAAACTAGTTCAGCTGTGGTGTGGGAATAGCTTCTTTTGCCTTTTAAATTCCTTTTATAGGTAAATACTCATTATTGAAATAAGTAAAAACATGGAAGACGAAACAATAGCAAGAATTGTTATTTGAAACTTAACAGTTGGAATCTCTAAAGTTAGTCTTTTTTATATTAGGTTTTGTAATAAATCTTAGGTTTGCTGCCTTTTAGCTATAGTTTTTCCATAATTTTCTTGTTATTTATCATTAAGTGGAGTTGCTTAATCACAAAATAATTCTTTGAAGCCAACTATATTCATTTATTTTTGTGGTCTCCAGCCACTCAGCAACATACTTGTGCTGGTCCATAGGCATAGAGTGGCTTTAGACCACTTACCTACTGCTTGGTAACTGCTGATCTCTGCTGCCAGGTGCTAGTCTGTGGTTGTGAAACGGCTGAGATTGAAGAACGCTATTTTTAAATATTGGATATGATTTTTGCATTCCAATCAACAATACATGAAGGATCTAATAATTCCACATCTTTCCTAGCACTTGTGATTTTTTTCCATTGTAGCCATATAATATCATTGTAGTTTTCTTTTGAATTTTTCTAATAAGTGACATTGAGTATATTTTCATTTATTTATAAGCCTTTTGTGTATCATCTTTGGAGAAATTTCAGCTTTTAAATCTACCAAATTCTCCTAATTTCCCCTTATAGGTGTTACATCCCAAAGTTCTCTCCCACAAACATTTCCCATTGTTGAACTGTCATATTTGAGTAATAAGTGTTTCTAGATCAATGGTTTCAACTAATGGTCTATAGACAGGTGCAAGTTCACAGAGGTGGAAAGGTTGTAAACCATTGTTTGAAATATTAACATTCATCAGGTACATGATTTGCTAGTATTTACTTCATCTGAGACTACCCTTGGCTCTACACTCATAGGGTACTCATGATGATGTTTGGGAACCAAATGAAGTGCTAGGCATTGAACAAATATTTTGCTCTAAATTTTTACAGTCTATGAGTTTTTATATTTTACATGTATAAGCATAATATAAAGTTAGTTAGCACTTTACCCAAAACAAGATAGGTTCAAGATAGGTCACATAAAAATAATTGTTTTGGGGCCTTTGGGTCACACTGGCAATGGTCAAAGTTACTCCTGGTTCTGGACTCAGGAAACACTGCTGGTGTTGTTCAGGGGACTATATGGGATGCCGGGTATTGAACCTGGGTGCAAGGCAAGTGCCCTACTTGCTGTACTATTGCTCCAGCCCTGAGATTTTTTTTTAATGTATAACTCAAATAGACTGCCTTTAAAAAACATCGAAACAATAGTCAAAAGAACAAAGAACAAAGAACCTCCACCTCTTTGACTCCACCATTGTCCCTGCAATGACATACGCCTCAGAGACCTGGGCCTTACAAAAGCAGGACGAGAATACCATTCGGGTCTCCCAAAGAGGAATCGAACGAGTCATGCTTGGAATATCACGCCTCACTCAAGTGACCTGCAAGATGGTCAGACTTCCTTATCAGGACCCTAAACAAACAGTTCGAAGTTCTCAATATCCCCGAAACAGACAGATGCCATTGGGCTACACTGGCACATGATAGGGTCAAATGGAAACATTACTGACGCCCGCTGGAGCAAATCAATGAATAATGGGATATCAAGTGATCAAGTGAACTCAAATTCAATATATGTCAATACTTGTATGAGAATTTAATTTTTTTAATTAGGAAATGGAACTTCTGACTATGTTGCTTTGTATTAAAATAATATATATATATATACATATATATATATATATTGATAGTTACATATCAATTTAACTATTTTGACATGGGGCAGAGCTGCTACTGGCTCTCACTGTGCCCAGCCACTCATGAGGTGCCCGGGAGGGATGGCAGGTTCTAGCCCTGGCCTGCCACCCCAGAAGAGCCTCACCACAAGCCAGACGACCCCCTCACTCCATGAGGACCTCCATTTTCCACATCCGGACTTCCGCTCGTCAGAACTCCACCCAGCAGACCAGTCTATCACAGCCCGGCTCTCGCAGCCGCCTGGCCGCGCGGTTCATCAATAGTTGCTGGACTTAGAGGTGACTACAAGAGTATGCCACCCACATGGCAGAGCCTGGCAAGCTACCCGTGTCGTATTTGATATGCCAAATACCAGTAACAATTATAGACCTCATTCTCATGACCTGATGGAATGGTTTGAGGCTCTTTATGTTCCTGGAGCAAGCAGGTACCCTTGGGCTCTACTTGCATGAGACAGGTCATATGGAGATGTTACTGGTGCCCGCTCGAGCAAATTGATGATGAACGGGAAGACAGTGACAGTGACATATCAATTTGATACTCAAATAATGCTTAAATAAAAATTCAAATAATGCTTTGTATTAAAATACAAATATCAATTTGATATTCAGGAACTTCTATCTTGGCATAAAATGAAATGCAAATATATGTTATTGACATATATTGCTTTAAGAAAAAATACTTTAGAATAAAGGATTTATTTATAGAGAAAATGATATAATTTATTACTATATCACTTGATAAAAAATTTGGCTTACTAATTTATGTCCTTTTGAGGCCTTTTAAAAATAATTTATATTGTTGTGAAGGATATGCAATTTTATATTTAACTAATACTGGGATGTTGAATATATCCCAGTAGTTTTAGAATATGTTCCTGTATTATTGAACTTCCTTTATAGTTCCTTATAAATTAGACTCTGTTTAGTACTGTATCTATCATTAAAGGCACAGTACAATATGTTGAGTATTTGCTCTTTAATAGTACTTATGATCTTGCTTCTTAAATTGTGGGTTCTGACCCTATCTGGGTTGTGTAACGTAATGTGTGGGTCATGAAAAATTTGACAATAATACAAAGTTATTAAATGTACAGAGACCAAAATTTCAAATATAATAAATATTAGGTGTTTTTGACAGTCATCTATATCACTTTTCTTGGGTGAGTAGGGATAATGAATAGAAAAAGTTTTAAAAAACATGTTTTAGGACGTATCTTTTGGGAATGAGAGTATTTGTATAGATACATAATATTTTCAATTTCCATTTCAGAAATATGATATATGAAAATAAGTTACATTTATTACTTATTTTTTCATATATGAAAATATGTTACATTGAACATAATCCTAAAATATTAAAAAGAGCAAAATTTATAGCAAAAACTTTATTACTTTAATCCCTAAAATATTTTTCTTGGAAAATATTTAATACTTTGTTTTTAAAATGTGTTTTAAGGGCCAGACCTATAGTACAGTGGGTAGGGCATTTGCCTTGCACACAACTGATTGAGTTCAATCCCTGAAATTCCATTAGGTCCCTGAGCACTGCAAAGAGTAATACCTGAGTACAGAGGTAGGAGTAACCCTGGTGTATGTCTGGGTGTAATTACCCAAAATAGCCCAATAAATAAATGAATATAACATTTTTATATTTAATATTTTGAAGACAGAACACAAATGACCAAAGCCTCTTCCCATGTCCTGTCTTATGTTATATTAGAGCTGCATTTTCATCTTGAATTTGCTAGGTATTTATAAATGTATGACTACCAACGGAAATATGATCTAAGAAGAAAGGTCAAGAGAGGAGAGAAGAGAAAAATCAAATTAGTCTGTTAAATTGTTTTTAAAATATAAAGTTAGGTCATATTTGGATAGCATTCAAAACATAATCATTAAGGTACCCGACCTAGATTTATAAAAATTGGATGGTTTGTTTGTTTGTGGAATTCTACTCCCAAGATTCTTTAGGGTCACTAAATTGAAGGTTTGTATCAGACCTTTAATATCTCTAAGCTATTGCCATGTCAGTGTGAATGATGGAATTTCATATTCCTTCCTGCCTTCTTTCTGTTGAGGCACTATTCAGGTCAATTGCTAGACACTATTCCAGGAATGAAAAATGCAGGAAAGGTCAAAGCGGACAGAAAGTCTGAGCCTCGTAGCTGTGGTACGCTTCACTCCATTCATCTTCGCACCTTTGATGCCAGACTACTGGCCAGTGTGGTCAGATTCTCCTGCCACCAAGTAGGAGTCTGGAGACATCTGGGAAGCGCATTGTTCCAGTTTGCTGCTTAATGATTACCTGCTATTGTTCCTTCTCAAGAACTGCGTATCTTTTGGGTTTCATTTCTACTGTGTTGCCACATACTCAGAAATGAAGTCTGTCTTCAGCCTTAAGCGTGTACTTCTTAGTGACCCAAATCTTTCAGTTTCTTTCCTGTTAGGCACCTGAGCACCCCGTTTCCACTCAACATGATTTCCCTCAGTGTCTGTGTGACTGTCAGTGTCCCTTTGTCTTCAGTGGCTTGCTGGCCTAGTCATGCACACAGACACACAGAAACATACAATAATCCGGTGCCTGCTGTTTGGAAAATAGCCAGATTTTCCTTCCAGCAATACGTTTGTCTTTGTTTTTCACCATGTTTACAGAACGATTTCAGTTTATTTAAAACGCAAGGCAAGGCAGGTTCAGTTCTGGACTGGTTTGAGCCACAGCAAACTCTTCAGAGTTTCATTTTCATCCTGTGTAAATCACAGGATGAAAATGCATATAGCAAGATAGAGCCCACATTCTCACTTTTCAGCCTTACTCTAGATTATTGCCTTACCCAAAAGAATTCTTTTATTCTCTTTACTCAGCAGTGCTTTTTCAATACGCACCTCATTGAAAATGTCACAGGTATTGCTTCTAGAAAGGACAGAAAATGAGGAATTTTCTTTATGTGCCAGCCGGGCGCCGTCACGTGCCCTGGAAGCTCTTCTGTCCTCTCTCTGGAGTCCCAATTACCTGAAATGTGCCATTTTTCATGGTTAAATATTTTCTCTGGGTCTGGTTTCACATTACCAGTGTTTTCACTGAGCCCAGAACAAACAGAAATGTGCCCAATTAACTGGTCAAAGGCTCTGGGAAACCGGTGCTGTCAGATTGCTTATGGCAGAGTACAAGCTATTGTTTCCATCTAAAATTTCTTGTGAAAACTTTGGAAAATAAGAAGCAGTTTCTATAGGTTTCTAGAAATACATGCTTATTGGAACTTATTTTTACAAAAGCAAGTAAACATGACTTAATTCTGACATCAGCAGGGGAAGTCTGCTGATGCATGTTTTGGGACTGTGCTCCTTTGTCTTCTAACAGCCGTGATCTTTCTCTTGCCAGTACAAGTTCTCCTATTTTTCTTTCTTTAAGACTGTTAAAAAATGCTCCAGCCTACTTCAGGATAAACTGCTAAAAAACAGAGGTTTAGATTTGTTGTCATCCATCTATTCTAGAAACATATTTGATTTTAATATGAGCCTCGCAACAAGTCAGACGACCCCCCCCCACTCCATGAGGGCCGCCATTTTCCACATCTGAACTTCCCTCTTGTCAGAACTCCACCCAGCAGACCAGCCTATCACAGCCCAGCTCACCGGCCACGCGGTTCATCAATAAATGCTGTATTTAGAGGTGACTACAAGAGTATGCCACCCACACGGTAAGCCTGGCAAGCTACCCGTGTTGTATTTGATATGCCAAATACCAGTAACACTTATATTAGGTCATTCCCATGACCTAATATAATGGTTTGAGGCTCTTTATGTTCCTGGAGCAAGCAGATGCCCTTGGGCTCTACTAGCATGAGACAGTACATATGGAGATGCTACTGGTGCCTGCTAGAGCAAATCGATGATGAATGGGAAGATAGTGATAGTGATAGTGATATACATTAGGGAAAACTGTTTGATGATGAGATAATCTGTTGTACGCCTTATGCACCTGATTATTCATTAGTTATTTGGATGTATAAGTTGATTTGAGAATATACATTTATGGCTATATGTGGTAAAATGGTTTAGATTGAATCTTCTATTGTGGTTTGGTCTGGGACTGTGGTTTTAGCAAGTTGCTTTGTTTAATTGTAAGTTAGCAAAAATAGAGGATTAAATTGAAAATATAAACAAACACTAAATGTCCCTTGTCATGCCATTACACATGAAATGTACCCTGTAGTTATCTAAAGTTCTACAAAAAGCATAGCTTCTCTTATTCTGGAGGGCCAGGGTTGGATTTTTTGGACTCTGCTCTACTGTTCTCAGAGTTTATTCCTGGCTCTCAGGTCATGCCAAGAACTGACCCACTTCACGTTGCTTGTAATGGAAGCCCCTTACTCCCTGAATGATCTCCCTGGTCCAAGGCTAACTTCTCTTTTTTAGCTCTAAATTCTTATGCTATCACAAATGAAAATCTATTTATATGTTTACAAATATGCACTGAATTTTCTTTTTGTTTTCTTTTTGTTGTAGTGTATCCCTTTAATCAGGGTCATATTCTTTTTGTTATCCCTGTTACTGCCCATCACACTGTGGGAACCAACTTTTGCCTTCTCAGTCCTTGTAGTGCCTTTCCTGGAGACACTGATCATTATTGAACATATCGTAATTCTTTTCTAGTAAGAAGTTTTCCTCTATTTACTGTATTTTTATAGCTTGTCCCTCCCATTCTTTATAATCTATTGATTTTCTTCCACTTCAGCTTTTATCACTTATCCATTACTATGTGACAAACTATCCCCAAGCTTGGCAACTTAAATAACAGCTATTTTATTTAGCTCATTGCTCACTGGAGTTGAACTCAGCTGGTTAGTTTGCATCTGAACCATCTTCCTGACTTGACAGTTAACTGAGGGCTGGCAGCTGAAGGTGACGGGCTATAATCGTCTTTAAGACGGCTCTCAACCATGGCTCTTAGGGATTTTGCACTTATTGGTCTGCAGGCACAGAAAGGTTGGAAATCTTTAGTCTCCTATGGGGGCTATTAACTGCTTGTCCTACAGAGTGTGATATTGGTCTAGAGAGGTTGCAAACCTTCAGTTTGATATTGGTGTAGAAAGAACCAGCACAGACCTGCCCTACCGCTCTGCCTCGCCTGCATCAGTCTTGTTGCAGGTGACAGGTGTCACTCCTACGGGTGCAGGACTGGGGATGCCAGTGGGGTGGCTTATTGGGAAAAGTGAGATCACACCTGGGTTCTGCTTCTTCTGCCCAGCTGGGAGCTGGTCCCTGCCACCCGCTTTCTCAGGGAGCCGGAGCTCAGGCTGGAGTGAGAACTTGCTCCTTGAAGGAAAGGAAACTCTCCTAAATCTTGCCTAGGCTTTCCAGGTCTAGATCCTTTCTCACAGAAAAAATCAGGAGATGAATAGTGAAGTCAAACGAGTCAAGGGAGGGAAAGAGAGAGGTAGACAGAGGTACCTGTTCAAGGGAGAACACGGACAACACGGACTCCCCTACTGTGGAATAGGCAAAGTGCATATCTCAAGGAGTGTGAGGGCAAATGCTCCCTATGCCAAGTCAACTTCTTGATCACTTGATTACTTGACATCCCATTATTCATCGATTTGCTCGAGAGGGCACCAGTAACATTTCCATTTGACCCTGTCACGTGTCAGTGTAGCCCAATGGCATCTGATTGCTTCAGGAATACAAAGAGCCTCAAACCTTTCATTCAGGGTCTTGACAAAGAAGTCTGACCATCTTGTAGGTGGGCGGCCATGTGATCTTTTGACGTCCTGTGGGATCCATTTGGTAATGGCTCTAGTCCAGCGGCCATCTCCAAAACGTATTACATGTCCAGCCCATCTGATTTTCGATGCCTTGGCAAACGAGACAGCGCCCCTGATTCTGGAATAGCAATGGAGGTCAGAACTCGGACTCCTTCTTACACTTGAGTGAGGCATGATATTCCAAGCATAGATCTTTCGATTCCTCTTTGGGAGACCCAAATAGCATTCTCATCATGCTTTCATAGGGCCCAGGTCTCTGAGGCGTATATTAATGCAGGAAGAACGGTGGAGTTGAAGCGATGTGCCCGGAGCTGGAGGTTCTCTGTCCTTTTAGCTATTTCTTCGATGCCTTTGAAGGCATTCCATGCTGCTCTCTTCCTCCTGCACAGCTCAGGTTTTAGATCTTTCATCATGTTGATTTCTCGACCTAGGTACACATAACTGCTGCATTCAGAGATGTTTGTTCCATTGAGAGTGAATGGGGCCTCTGGACCTAGTTTTTTTCTTGAACATAGTTTTGCTGCGATTCAGCTGTAGACCTATCTTTCCACATTCTCGGTTGATGTCAGCCAGCATTTGTGCCGCTTGGCTAATGTTTGGTGTTATTAGAACGATGTCATCAGCAAAGTGGAGATGGTGTAGTTGCTGACCGTCTATCTTCACTCCCATTCCTTCCAATTCTAATTGTCACATGAAGTTCTCGAGGGTGGCACTGAAGAGTTGGTGAAATGGTATCACCCTGTCGAACCCCTCTTTTGACATTGATGATCACTTCCTTGTAGAATGGTGAGATCCTGGTGGGGGAATCCATAATATAGCTCACAAAGGATCTTGATGCCTAGTCAACTTATATAGCATTAATCCAAACTGCAACCCCCACCCCAGTCTATTGCTAGGATTGTTGCCAAGGGGGAAAGCTTAGAGCTGTAGAAGGTCTATTTTTTCAAATTATAACAGTGGGAAAAAAGTAAGCACATGACAGTAATTTCTTATACAGGGGGACCAGTTGGACAATGGGTCCAGGGTGAGGTTTAATACTCCCTGTTACATTCAGACTCCCCTCTCCTCAGAGCTCCACCCAGCAGAAGAGCTGATCACAGCCCAGTTTATCAATAAATGCTTGAGTTTTGACATGGACTACAAGAGTATCTCACCCACACGGCAGATCCTGGCAAGCTACCCATGTCATATTTGACATGCCAAATACCAGTAACAAGTGAACCTTTCTAATAATATGTTTTTAACCATACTTAGTAAATTAACTCTAATGTAGCAGTATGCCCAGGAGGCATGGCAGGTTCTAGCCCTGGCCTGCCACCCCAGCAGAGCCTCACAACAAGCCAGACGACCCCCCCCACTACTCCTTGGGGCCCTCCATTTTCCTTATCCGGACTTCCCTCTCATCACAACTCCACCCAGCAGACCAGACTATCACAGCCCGGATCATCAACAACCACCCTGCAGCAGTTTTTTTTTCAATCCGGCCCAGGTATGCTGAACCAGAGACTTACAGACATGGGGCAGAGCTGCTACTTGCTCTCCCTGAGCCCAGCCACTCATGAGGCACCCGGGAGGCATGGCAGGTTCTAGCCCTGGCCTGCCACACCAGCAGAGCCTCACAACAAGCCAGACGACCCCCCCCACTCCACGGGGCCCACCATTTTCCACATCCAGACTTTCCTCTTGTCACAACTCCACCCAGCAGACCAGACTATCACAGCCTGGATCATTGACACCGACCCTGCAGCAGTATTTTTTTTTTCAATCCGGCCTAGGTATGCTGAACCAGAGACTCTCAGACATGGGGGCAGAGCTGCTACTTGCTTTCCCTGTGCCTATTGGCTCATGAGGCACTCAAGAGGCATGGCAGGTTCTAGCCCTGGCCTGCCACCCCAGCTGAGCCTCACAACAAGTCAGACCACCCCCTCTCTACTCCTTGGGGCCCACCATTTCCCCTCATCCGACTTCCCTCTCATCACAACTCCACCCAGCAGACCAGACTATCACAGCCCGAATCATGCGGCCGCTAGCGCCCACCTGGTTCATCAATAAATGCTTTATTTAGAGGTGACTACAACAGTATGCCACCCACGCGGCAAGCCTGGCAAACTGCTTGTGTAGTATTTGATATGCCAAATACCAGTAACATTTATATTAGGTCATTCCCGTGACCTAATATAATTGCTTGAGGCTCTTTATGTTCCTGGAGCAAGCAGATGCCTTTGGGTTCTCCTCGCATGAGACAGGACATTTGGAGATATTACTGGTCCCCGCTCTAGCAAATAGATGATTAACTGGAAGATAGTGATAGTGATAGAAATATAAGTTCGATTATTCAGTATAGGCTTAGGATAGGTCTAAACAAGTTGTGAAAACCTGAAATTAGTGATGATGCAAATTCATATGAAACAATCCATGTTACATGAACAATCCATGTTACATGAAAGCTTGTGACTTTATTAATACCATTACTGTTTGTGTATTGCAATATTGGATACAATTAGTGCCAGCTAGGCATAGGGGTGAGAGGAGAGGATAGGAAAGGAAGGTCTTTGGTGGTGGGGGCACACTGGTGATAGGATTGGTGTTGAGTGATGAATGCTTGTAACAACTGTGCTGTGAAAAACTTTGTGCTTAGTAAATCACAGTGTTCAAATAAAGGAGGAAAAATTTTTTGTAAAAAACGGTGTTGTCCGTTCATGATTAAAACCCTCCAGAAAATGGGAATTGAAGGGACCTTCCTCAAGATAGTTACAGCCATCTACCAAAAGCCCACAGCGAGCATCATTCTAAATGGGGAAAAGTTAAAAGTCTTCCCCTGAGATCAGGGACAAGACAAGGTTGCCCACTCTCACCTCTTTTATTCATTATAGTACTGGAAGTACTTGCCATAGCAATCAGAGAAGGAAAAAGGACATCAAGGGCATCCAGATAGGCAAGGAAGACGTCAAGCTATCATTATTTGCAGATGACATGATATTATACCTAGAACCCTAAACTCTCTACCAAAAAACTCTTAGAAACAATAGATGCATATAGTAGAGTGGCAGGATACAAAATCAACACCCAAAAGTCGGTGGCTTTCCTATATACAAATAACGAAAGAGAAGAAAGGGATATTAAAGAAACAATTCCATTCACAAATGTGCCACAGAAAATCAAATACCTAGGAATCAACTTACCCAAGTGTGTAAAGGACCTGTACAAAGAAAACTACAAGACATTGCTCCAAGAGATAAAAGAGGACACAAGGAAATGGAAACATATTCCCTGCTCATGGATGGGGAGAATAAACATTGTCAAAATGGTAATACTCCCTAGAGCTCTGTACAGATTCAATGCAGTCCCTATAAGGATACCCATGACATTCTTCAAAGAAATTGACCAAACACTCCTGAAATTTGTGTGGAACAATAAACCCCCAAGGATAGCTAAAGCAATCCTCGGGAAAAAGAAGATGGGAGGCATCACCTTTCCCAATTTCAAACTGTACTACAAGGCAGTAGTAATTAAAACAGCATGGTATTAGAACAAAAACAGACCTGTGGACCTATGGAATAGAATTGAGTATCCTGACACCCAACCTCAAACACATGATCATGTAATCTTTGAAAAAGGTGCAAGGAGTCTAAAACGGAGTAAGGAAAGCCTCTTCAACAAGTGGTGTTGGGGAAAACTGGGCAGCGACATGTAAAAAAATGAATTTGGACCTGTGTCTAACACCATGCACAAAAATCAGATCAAAGTGGATTAAAGATCTCAATATCAGACTTGAATCCATAAAGTACATTGAAGAAAATATAGGAAAAACCCTCCACAACATTGAAGCTAAAGGCATCTTCAAAGGTGAAACATCACTAACAAAGCAACTAGAAGAAAAGATAAACATATGGGACTACATGAAACTAAAAAGCTTTTGCACCTCAAAAGAAACAGTGACTAAGATACAAAAAGCAGTCCACAGAATGTGAAAGAATATTCACCCAATACCCATCTGATAAGGGGTTAATATCCAGGATATATCAGGCACTGGTAGAACTTTACAAGAAGAAAACAAACAACTCCATCAAAAAATGGGGAGAAGAAATGCACAGAAACTTCAGCAAGGAAGAAATTCGAATGGCCAAAAAACATATGAAAAAATGCTCATCATCACTAATCATCAGAGTGATGCAAATCAAAACAACAATGAGATACCACTTTACACCATAGAGACTGGCACATATTCAAAAGAACAAGAACAACAAGTGCTGGAGTGGATGTGGGGAAAAGGGGACACTCATCCATTGTTGGTGGGAATGCCGGCTGGTACAGTCTTTCTGGAAAACAATATTGACATTCCTCCAAAGACTAGAACTTGAACTCCCCATTTGACCCAGCCATACCACTCCTGGGAATCTACTCTGGGAAGCCAAAAATACGCAGCGGAAACACCATCCCTACTTTTATGTTCATAGCAGAATTATTCACAATAGCCAGAATGTGGAAGCAACCAGAGTGCCCGAAAATCGATGACTGGATAAAGAAGCTTTGGTACATCTACACAATGGAATACTATGCAGCTGTTAGGAAAAATGAAGTTATAAAATTTGCCTATAAATGGATGGACATGGAGAAGATTATGTTGAGCGAAATTAGCCAGAAGGAGAGAGACAGATACAGAATGACTGCATTTATCTGCATAACATAAATATATATGTACATATTATGATACCAATATCCAAGGTCAAGTGAAACATATATCAGGAGGTCTTGTCAAAGGTGGAAATTATCACAAACGTGTGGGAGTCAGAGGCTAGGTAAGACAGAAAATGGAACAATGTGGTAACAATTGTCGAGGGTACTAATGCCAACCTAGAACTGAACATTAAATAGAGGCAAAAAAGATACACATGACAATCCTTTAATGTATGTTCTGTAATCCATAGTCTGGAGGGAAAGGAAAAGAGAAAGAGAGAGAAATGGAAATAAATAAAGAACCTGCCATGGAGCAGGGCTGGGGGAGGGGGAGGGAACCGGGACGTTGGTGGTGGGAGATGGGCACTGATGGCAGGATGGGTGCTGGAACACTGTATGACCAAAAACCCAAATATGAACTTTTTAATTGTATATCTTTGTAATTGTAAAAATAAAAAAAATTAGAAAAAAAACCCGGGTTGTTGTGGTAAGTAATTCCACCTTTGTCTTTATTTTTAAGTGTCCTAAAGCATATGCTAATTCTCTCTTCTATCATTCCAAAGAAAGAACAAAACAAATGTTTTAAAACATTGGTGAGATTTTATGCTTCTGATTAAAAAAACATGTTTCCCTCACTTTATTTTTCCTCTGCTCTAATATGTACCTCACAATATCTCCTTCAATTGCTTCTCTGTTTTGGCTCAAACTAGCTATATTTTCTAGAATTCCTTCTGCTACTAATCAAAAATCTACTTATTTATTATTTAAGGCAATTCTCCACAAAACCTTGATTATGAGATTGTTCTTGACTTTGCTACATCATGAACTCCCAAACCACTTGACAGCTGGCACCATACATGAGCATTAGCTTAATAGAATAGGTGTTGTTTGAATTTTTGAACTCTAATTTGTATTTTTTTACTGCTGTTTTCTCTTAGACTTGATTACCCAGCTACTGATGGTGCATTCTTTTTAGCTGTGAAGATCATGTTAAATAAGCATTCCATATTACCCTGTTTCTTGGCTGATATGAACACCTCTCTCACAGCACCTTAAGTAGCCAACTTCAAGTTGATATACAAGCTATAAAATTGAAAGATCAAGGTTTTTTTCTTAGAAATACGGTTTACTAGACTTTGTCACCTTTCATTCTCTCTGTCTCTGTTTTTCTGTCTTTCTGTCTCTCTGTCTCATGATGGGCAAATATTCTGTTGCTGAATCTCATGTCCACGTGTCACACCTTCTAAATTAGATAATTTCAGACTATAGATCTTTTGAGGATCAACATTAACATGTTCAAGATTTCGGCTCCCTCCGTAACGTCATTCAGCCCATTGGCACTTTATTTTGTAATGATACGACTGAGTCCCTAGATTATCATCTGCCACATTTTGTTGCTAACTAAACAGCACAAGAAATGACAGTGTAAGGCTCGCATTTACAATATCTCTGTCTCTATTAGATTGCTCTCCCTTAGCAAGGAATTTCTGTTGGACAAAAAGTTCTTTGATGTGTTTTGATAAATGATGTATTGTGGTGTTTTCCGACTCTGTTGAGTTTCCAGAGAATTAATGCCTATTCAGCTTAATGTATTGACCTTTTTCCATGATTGACAGATCTAAATGGCTATAGCAACTCAGTCATTATGCACCAGCTGTGTTATATTCACTTTGTGGAAAAAGCACACAGTTCTTTTCAAACTGTATAGCTTGACCCCTTCCCTACCAACCAAATACAGAATTGTTTATTATTGTTATTATTGACCATAATTAGACTAATTTCCATCTCCAAATTTATCCCATTCCTTTCTGCATTTTGAAAAAAATATTCAATGTACTGTAATCACAGTCACATCAACCATTGTTTTAGAACTGGCCCCTTTATTTTAATAAAATGCTTGAGCAATTATAGACCTGTGCAAAATAGTATCCACATAGTTCAAGTGTCAGATATTTAGTAGCAACATTAGTGTTCAGAAGAACATTTGTTTTCCTAATGGAGAAATTATTCTTTATCTCAACTGATAAATAGGCAAGTTTTAAATAATTTCTAGTGTTCTGTGCTTATTTCAAAAATATATTCATTCTTTTACCAACACTCTTCCAATTCTAATGTTATAATGTCTTCATATTGAAGTGATTCTGTATTTTAATCGATTTTTTCCTAGTATGACCTAAGAGTAATTTTTTATTGACTATTTTAATTAATTAAAACATTGCCCTTTCAACAGCATTCTAGTCTGTCTTTTAACTAAATTGATTTCTATATCATTAAAAACACTTAGATTGTGTTTAATAAATATCAGCTTTAGACCAATGACATCTATAGTTAAGAGTCAAATTCTGTGCACAGATACACAGTAATGTGTATCAAGGTGCAATATTCAATTTTAAATGTAACATAGTAGGAAAAATACAATAATATTCATTTCTAAATATTATTTACATACTGTCTGAGTTCTACAGGGATTGTTTACTTCTTTTGGTCAAGAATGTTCTTTCTTTCTTTCTTTCTTTCTTTCTTTCTTTCTTTCTTTCTTTCTTTCTTTCTTTCTTTCTTTCTTTCTTTCTTTCTTTCTTTCTTTCTTTCTTTCTTTCTTTCTTTCTTTCTTTCTTTCTTTCTTTCTTTCTTTCTTTCTTTCCTTCCTTCCTTCCTTCCTTCCTTCCTTCCTTCCTTCCTTCCTTCCTTCCTTCCTTCCTTCCTTCCTTCCTTCCTTCCTTCCTTCCTTCCTTCCTTCCTTCCTCCCTCCCTCCCTCTTTCCCTCCCTCCCTTCCTCCCTCCTTCCTTCCTTCTTTTCTTCCTTCCTTCCTTCCTTCCTTTCCTTTGACTTTTGTGTTTCACTGCCGATTTTCAGGGGTTACTCCTGAGTCAGCACTCAGGATATACTCCTGGATGTGCTCAGGGAACAATATGGGATGCCGAGGATTGAATCTAGGTTGGCTGCATGCAAGGCAAAAGCTCTACTGTGCTATCGCTTCTGCCTTCAAACGACATTTCTAACAACAGTACATGAGGGTTGCTTTCTCCCCATATCCTGCCACCTATTTAAAAAGGAGAGTATTCACTACTGTAGCAACTAACAAGGTGTCTTCAAAGTATCTGTTAGAGATCTGTTGCAGGAATGTAGTTTAAGTGTCATGCCACCCTCACCTGAATAGTGATATAAAATAATAATCAGTGGTCAAATTCTGGATATATGTGGAAGTTATGCCAGCAATTTTTTTGGGATTGATTGATTGTAGACTTAGAAAAGACAGCTGTCTATAATTATTTCAAGCTTTCAACTTCTCAGCAATTAGAAAAATATTCTGTCATCACTTGAGAGAGCGCAGAATCCTAACCACTAGGCCACCAGGGATCCATCATCACTTGAAATGGACAAAGTTATGAGAAAACCCTTTGAAGGAACCTGGGGATGGTTAAGATTTGGAGTTTTGAATAGGTTGAGTTTAAGATGATTTTGACGTATGCATGGAGGTGTTATGTAGCAGAAAGCCAGTCAGAGTGTGGGGAAACTTGGAGATACAAAAGCAAGGGCTTCTCACAAATGGACCCTTAGAGACTGGTGTAGGTTTTGAGAGCTCTGAATCTTATGCACTTTTGAGCGTTTTTCTCTAAGGGAAAATTTTAAAATATTGATGCAAATGATTAAGGGAAGAAGTGAATATTTGTATAGAAAGAGAAAACTTATTTGAAAATAAGTAAAATATTTTTATAAAATGGTATTTCCCAAATATGTGCTTAGAAATCAATGCCACACATCACATAATTCTAAAAAATAGGACAGAAGTTTTAACTGCCCGATTTAATTGTGTCATGCCTTTTGCCCTACTTTTTTGATTTTCAATGGCAAGAATTCTGTGACTTTTTTATTAAGAATATGGAAGATTCATTCAGTCTTTCTGTTCTCATAATTGACATTTACTTTCTATTTATTAATGATATTCTTGAAAGGTTTCTTTTATCTTTATAATCTATTATTTCATGAAAAATTTCAGGGAGTTAAGACTTAATAAGACCTGTGTCTATAATATTTGGAGAAATTTTCCAGATACTGACTGGCTTTTTTGCAGTTAAAACCTTGCTTCTCCACTACACACATACTTCCAGTGCAAGGCTGGCTGTGATAGTTCTGCCGATTGTGACACCATTTTCAGTGTTTGTGTCATGATGTGTCAGTTTGGCTCTGAGAGAACAGGAGTGTTTCTGGAAGCTGTTACATCCAAATACAAACAAAGCTGACTTACAGATGTGATGGCAAGCTCCATATTCAAGTTTGCCATATTCTCAATCAGCCTAGATGCATCTTCAGTCCACGTTCATCCTAGTTTCAAATTGAGCATAAATACATGGCAACCGTCCATTCTTCCATCCTGAGAAAAAGTATAATAGGGAATAATTTGAAGTAGACAGAGGTAATGGTTTTCGCCAGTTGTGTATAAGGGTATATTACATTTACAAATCTTCCTAAGACATCTGACCATGACATGGCTATGTTAGTTTATAACCTACATGTATGCCAAACCAGAGACTTGAGAAAGTACCCTGTACCTCACACATACATCTGCTTGACTATGAGTAGCCTCTGGCCCAAATTTGAAGACATTTAACCATACTTCACGGAAATAATTTTTCATATAAAGAAATCATGACATAATTTTAGTACAACTGTAACCACTAGTATAGGAAAATGGTTGTATTAGAATTCAGTTATCCTTTTCAGTGAAACAATATCAGCCTAAATACTGTTCACTGAATATTTTAGAAACATCAAAACTTTGATTGTATGTACCTCATTCCCATGACCTGAATGAATGATTTGAGGCTCTTCATGTTCCTGGAGCAAGCAGATGCCCGTGGGCTACACTAACATGTGACAGGGACGAATGGAGATGTTACTGATGACCACTCGGGCAAATCGATGAACAATGGGAAGACAAGTGGTACAAGAATATTACAAGATCTATTTTGTTTAGATTTTCCTTGCTCTAATAGTCACCTGAGGCTGTCATAATCAAGTACTGAAGAGGGAAGGCTAAAGGAGAGGAATGCACATTTTCACACCTCTGCAGCCTGGAGTCTAAAGTCAAGCCCTTTAAAGTAGATTTCACTCAGAGGCCTTGTAGATTGTTGGTAGTCAAATTTGTGTTTGTGTTTATGTGATCTCTTTGGCATGGAAAAGTGGGAAAATCAAGACCTTCCTGATATGCTTAGCTATAAGGGCATTAATCCTATGGGGCCTAGGTCTCATCTTATGACCTCACTTTAGTCACCTCCATAAAGGCCCTATCTCTGAATCCATTCACACTGATGTTACCACTGACTTAAAAAATTGGGGAGAGTTACAGAATAGGAAAAGGTCAGAACAGACTTCTATCAAAGATACACAGATGGTAAATAAGAATGTGAAAATATGCTCAGCTCCCTGTGTAATTAGGGAACTGGATATTAAAGCTGGATATGATTACACACATATGAGACTGGGGATAGTACAGAATGCCTTACAGCACTAAATGATGGCAGTAATGTAGAACAGCAAACATTCTCATTTTCTACTGGTCGCAGTAAAAGTGGTTAATCCACTTTAGCAGAGAGTTTTTCTTACAAATGTCTACACAAAATTACCATTGTGTTCCAGCATCTTTGCCCAAATTGTCTTGACATTTTTTTTTTAACTAGTCTTGTAATATTCTTTTTTTCCCTTTTTCTGTCATATCCGGCGATGCTCATGGGTTACTCCTGCCTAGGCACTCAGGAATTACTTTTGGCCATGTGCGGGGGGGCCATATGGGATGCCCCTGATTGAATCTGGGTCGGCTGCCTGCGAGGCGAATGCCCTACCCACTGTGCTATTGCTCCGGCCCCTCTTGGAATAGTCTGCATTAGGAAATTTCTGAAGACTTGTCTTCCTTGGCTCTGTGCTGTGTATCTTGGTATTTTGTTCTTATATGTTTGTGTTTGTATATAGTTTCAGGTTGTTCATTTTAAACTTGCCAATAATAATAATAACAGCAACACCCATAAGGACCACCAGAGTCTCCAGCTTCACAATACTCCTTACTTTGCTCACCTGGAAGGATCATTTTAGCCGATTATTGTTAGTACCCTTTTGAAATTTTTTGGTAATAAGTTAGATTTTACCTCTTCATACTTTATCTGCATTTGTTGAAACTATTCATTATCTGAAATTTCATGATGACAGTATTCATTATCTACAGCTGAATGTCAACAAATCAATGGTCATGAAAAATGAACTAGTTCCAGAGGCCCCATTCACTCTCAATGGAACAAACATCTCTGAATGCAGCAGTTATGTGTACCTAGGTCAAGAACTCAACATGATGAATGACCTAAAACCTGAGCTGCGCAGGAAGAAGAGAGCGGCATGGAATGTCTTCAAGAGCATCAAAGAAATAGCTAAAAGGACAAAGAACCTCTGGCTCCGGGCACATCTCTTCAACTCCACCATTCTCCCTGCATTAACATACACCTCAGAGACCTGGGCCCTACGAAAGCAGGATGAGAATGCCATTCTCCCAAAGAGGAATCAAAAGAGCTATGCTTGGAATATCATGCCTCACCGAAGTGAGAGAAGGAATCTGGAGTCCCGACACCCGCAGATTACTGAGAGTCAGGGACGCTGCCTTGTTTGTCAAGGTGTCGAAAATCAGATGTGTGGACATGTAATGCGACTTGGAGACAACAGCTGGACTAGAGCCGTTACCGACTGGATCCCACAGGATGTCAAAAGATCACGTGGCCACCCACCTACAAGATGGTCATTCTTCTTCATCAAGACCCTGAACAAACGGTTTGAGGCTCTTCGTATTCCTTAAGCAAGCAGATGCCATTGGGCTACACTGGCACATGATAGGGTCAAATGGAAGCGTTACTGGCGCCTGCTCAAGCAAATCAACGAATAACGGGTTGTCAAGTGATCAAGTGATTCATTATCTGAATAGACTCAGTTCATCTACTGAGAATGCTCTCAAGAAGATTATAGATGAATATTTTATTTCCAACACTTTGTTTTTTGCTTTTTTGGGTCACACCCGGCAATGCTCAGGGATTTCTCCTGGCTTTGTACTCAGGAATTACTCCTGGCGGTGCTCGGGCAACCATATGGGATGCCGGGGATCTAACCCAGGCCGGCACAGGCCGGCAGTGCAAGGCAAATGCCCTGCCCGCTGGGCTATCGCTCCCGGCCCCATATTTCCAATACATTTTAACTGGCCTGCTCTTTCATGACATATAAACCTGGTTCCTACCCCTTCTTTTTAAAAACTATTCTTTTTTTTGTTTGTTTGTTTTCATTGTGATGTGAATCATAGCTGTAGGAAAACGTGTAAAGCAGCAAAACTAGCATATGATGGCACAACATAACATTCTGTGTCAGGGACAATAATCCCTGTGTAGGGCAGACACACGTCCTGGTGTGTGCAAGGCTCTGAGCGGAACACGAGCACTGGATCCCTGCCCCAGCACATGTGCCTGTAGCCCCAAGCAACTGGGCCTGGTGTGGGGAGCCTCCAAGTAGCACAGCCTGTGCTTGACTGAGTGCAGCCCCAAAGGGGAAAACTGAACTCAAACAAAATAAAACCCAGAACATTTCAAGCATTCCAGAAATCTCCCGTGTGTGTCTCCCAGATAACAATTCCTATTAGTCTTCATGGTAGAGGTGACAGATAGTCTGAATTTTGTTTATATTTTTTAACTGTATTTGTATCTCTGTACATTGTGCTCTTTTTTCCCTTCTATTTCTTGGCTTTAGTAAAGGGAATTTTACACAAATTTTACACAAATAATGTGAGATCCATTTTGTTGTCATACCTTTAGTTTTTTCATTATTGCTCTACATATCTAATATGTGAATAAGTGTCACTTCATTTATACATTTTGTTAATGTGTTCGGGTTATCTTTGTAAGTAGTATTTCTACAGAAATTCTTATTTTTGTCTCATATCTATATTTATATAATACCTGTATTTGTTTATATGTGGTTCAGGATCTGTAATGAGAACTTGGGAAATGAAGAAGTAATATGAGGTAGGCGAGATGTTTTATATAGGTGGAAGTATAAAAGCAGCAGTTAGTAACAGTAGAAAGACTTGAGGCCCTCTGGTAATTGAAGAAAAAAAGGAATATTCAGTGGCTAGCAGTAAGTGGCAGAGTGAATGAGAAGACTGACTACAGCAACAGGTTAGATATTATTTAGTCTTGTGAAGTACTACAGCCTTTATCACACGGCCGACAGGGAGTGCTGCATGGTTCAAGTCAAAAGAGCAATGCAATTGATGGTATCTTTGAAGTAAATATGCCTTTGCCATTCATCTTGGAGAAGAGGTGGGACAAGAAATGTTTGCGAAAAAAAAAGACGGTGAAGAGAGCAGGAGAGTCTGATAGCCTTGGGGAGAGATGATGCATGTCTGAAGGAAGAGGAAGTGGATTTACAAGATAATCTGGTCATTAATTAGATTTTAAAAAGGAAATCGGTGTTCTATACATGTTTGTTTGATTCATCTTAATTTCTTCATTTACTTTTTTATTGTAATTACCACAGCCTCTTTTGTATTTAGCTTTAAACATGTTATTTTTGGCGCCAACATCAGTTTGTAAGTGTGTGAATATAAACATGTTTAAGGTGTACTTCATAGCCTTTCCCCCACACCCACTACCGTCCATGACTGTGAAATATTTACTGGGATTGTTGATAGCTGGTTCTTGGGAAGCAGAATAAAGGATGAACAGGGATTTGAGTTTGCGATTCCTGTGAGAAGGATGTCAGGTAACTGTCCAATAGGTGTGTGGATAGGTCTGCAACTCAAAGGAGACCTGGCACCTGGGCATAGCATTTCAGATCAGCATTCTGAATCTTAAGTGGGCAAATGAAAGACCTGACAGGGGAAACTAATGATCAAGATGAAGTGGAGGACAAGGTGAAAAATGGAAATGATACAACAAAAAATAGTGGTACTGGGGCTAGAGCAACAGTACAGCGGGTATGGCGTTTGCCTTGCATGAGTTTGCCTTGCATGAGAGACTAACAGACAATGGGCAGAGCTGCTGCCAGCTCTCCCTGTGCCCAGCCACTCACGAGGTGCCTGGGAGGGATGGCAGGCTCTAGCCCTGGCCCGCCACCCCATCAGAGCCTCGCAAGAATTCAGGCGACCCCCATTCCATGAGGGCCACCATTTTTCATATCTGGACTCCCCTCTCATCAGAACTCCACCCAGCAGAAGAGTTGATCACAGCCCAGCTCGCATGGCCACTTGTGGCCGTGTGGATCATCAAATGCTGGAGACCAGAGGTGACTACAAGAGTATGCCACCTGCACGGCAGAGCCTGGCAAGTTGTATTTGATGCCAAATACCAGTAACAGTTGTAGACTTCGTTCCCATGACCTGATGGAATGGTTTGAGGCTCTTTATGTTCCTGGAGCAAGCAGATGCCCTTGGGCTCTACTAGCAAGAGACAGGACATATGGAGATGTTACTGGTGCCTGCTCGAGCAAATCGATGATGAACGGGAAGACAGTGATACAGTGATACAGTTCATATTGTTTTCCAAAATTCCAAAGTAGGTATTCCCACCAACAGTGGGTAAGAGTCCCTTTCTCCCGCATCCATGCCAGCAATGGTTGTTCTTGCTAGAACTCAGCATTGAATATACACAAAAAGACTTACAAGATAAACCCTAAATGCCTGTAGGGCAAGCAACAATTTATAAGAGATGAGAAATAGAGAGAGATACAGAGACAGAGAGAGACAGAGACAGAGACAAATATAGAGAAAGAAAGAAAAGGAAAGAAAAAGTGCTTGCTATAGAGGCCGGCTTGGGTGGGTGGGAGGGAGTGTGGGGACTTTGGTGATGGGAATGGGACACTGGTGGAGGGATGGGTGCTGGAACACTGTATGACTGAGACCCAATCATGAACCTCTTTGTAATTGTATATCTCATGGTGGTATCATAAAAAACAAAAATTAAAAAAATAATTTTTGTGTTTCTGGCAAAGGTCACCGGACTCTGTTTATTGGAGTTCACGTGCCCCTGGGAGGAAGAAGAAGCCACCGGCGCCACAGGCATCGTGGTCATAAGCACCGAAAAGAGAGACAGAGAACGAGATTCCGGGTTGGAGGGTGGAAGAGAGTCGCCATCCTTTGGTGAGTTACAGTATCCTTTGGTGAGTTACAGTATCCTTTGGTGAGTTACGGTAGCCTTTGGTGAGTTATGGTGTCTTTTGGTGAGTTCACGGTATCCTTTGGTGAGTTACAGTATCTTTTGGTGAGGTATGGTAGCCTTTGGTGACTTACGGTATCCTTTGGTGAGTTACGGTATCTTTTGGTGAGGTATAGTAGCCTTTGGTGAGTTACGGTATCCTTTGGTGAGTTACAGTATCCTTTGGTGAGTTATGGTATCCTTTGGTGAGTTATGGTATCCTTTGGTGAGTTACGGTATCTTTGGTGAGATATAGTAGCCTTTGGTGAGTTACAGTATCCTTTGGTGAGTTACGGTATCTTTTGGTGAGGTATAGTAGCCTTTGGTGAGTTACGGTATCCTTTGGTGAGTTACGGTAACCTTTGTTGAGTTACGGTATCCTTTGGTGAGTTACGGTATCCGTTGGTGAGTTATGGTATCCTTTGGTGAGTTATGGTATCCTTTGGTGAGTTACGGTATCTTTTGGTGAGGTATGGTAGCCTTTGGTGAGTTATGGTATCCTTTGGTGAGTTACGGTATCTTTTGGTGAGGTATAGTAGCCTTTGGTAAGTTATGGTATCCTTTGGTGAGTTAAGGTATACTTTGGTGAGTTACGGTAGCCTTTGTTGAGTTACGGTATCCTTTGGTGAGTTATGGTATCCTTTGGTGAGTTATGGTATCCTTTGGTGAGTTAAGGTATCCTTTGGTGAGTTACGGTAGCCTTTGTTGAGTTACGGTATCCTTTGGTGAGTTATGGTATCCTTTGGTGAGTTATGGTATCCTTTGGTGAGTTATGGTATCTTTTGGTGAGGTATGGTAGGCTTTGGTGAGTTATGGTATCCTTTGTTGAGTTACGGTATCCTTTGGTGAGTTACGGTATCCTGCTGGCCCAGTTCATGAGGAGCTGCCACGGCTCAAATACAGGACCTTGTTTTTAGTTTTTATGTTATTTTATTATTCTTATTTTTTCCCCAAAGATGCTGCATTGATCTGATTGGGGGAGAAGTGGGAGAGAGGAAGTTTTATCTTTATTTTTTCTCAGAGGCGCCCTGCCTTTCTGAGAGGAGAATGGTTTTGGTGTGTGAGAGGGAGAGGCTTAAAGCTGTGAAAGCCAGTGGACTTGATACTCCTCACAAATAGTCACTGCTGAGGAATTTGAAAGCCCTAGGGGAGTAATTTGAGATTCATACTTCAACTGTTGCTGATGCAGCCAGTTCGTTTGTAGGATGTAAATATTCCACCATTTTTAATGTTCTCCCTGCAAGGTGCCTCCAAGACTCCATAGTTCTCAGCGATTCCCGAGCACCGAGAGCCTGTGCCTGCACCCAGATGGCTTCTCTCAGTCCCTGCAGTCCGCTCCCTTTCTCTGGGCCTCTCACCGGTTAGGAGTAACTCCCCCTCTGAAGTCACTTCTGTCTATTTTGATTTTTTTGACCTTTGCCTCTCCCCCTTTGTTTGCTCCTGCATCTAATTTGCTTTTCTTTTCTTTTTTCCTGTTTGTGTTATCAATCTTTATTTTCTTACTCTATTCTGATTTAACACCTATCATTTCACCAATGATTTTGTCAATAGTCTGACCATTTCCGTCTGTTTTTTGCTTCCACTTTAAAAATACCTACTTGTATTCAGGTTTCTTCACGTTCCTGCTCTCGCAAGCTTCTCCAAAGAGGTGAATTCTGTTGGACAGGGAGAATCCTAGCTATTTACATGCCTGGCTCCATCTTTTGTATTCTGTTGCCTTTCTTCAGGTTTAAAAATAATTATTTGTTAACCATCATTATAGGACATTCCCTTCCCACCATTACCGAGCAGATACATTCTTCTCAAGAGGGGAAAAATGTCATAAAAACACCCAAACCATAGATTCATGAACATCTGTAGGCCTAGAGCTATAATCAACCTTCCCTTTCCCTGCTATTTTAAAGGAGTTTGCTTTTTTACATGTTTATTTCCTATTTTCTCCCACCAGGAAATTATAAGGTGGTTGGCCTGGTCCTGTTAACTGAGTTATTCACATTTTTTCTGAAATGACATGGGATCCTCTGATCTTCCCCAGGCTGGTGTTAGCTCTCTTATGGGTTAGCTGTTATGACTGTTAGCAGCACACAAAGCCTGGAGCAAAATTTCACTTTTCACCCTCCATGGAGAATGCTTGTTTTAATACCTTTTAGAACTAAATGTTGTGGAAAAGTTTGTAGTGTTTAGTTTTCTTTTGTTAAATTAAATTTCATTGGCTAATTGTGATTTATAGTATTACGTATTTTGGAAGTATAGCTTTGTACCAGTTTATCTATAAACATCACCATACACTGCCAAAGTTCAAGTGGCGTTTCCATTATATAGATTTACATATATACATATGTATGTGTGTTTGTGTGTGTGTGTGTGTATATATATATATAATATATATAAAGATATTATTTTTAGCCTACATGCTTGTGTGTGTGTGTGTGTGTGTGTGTGTGGTGCCACACCAATTATACTTATGACTTACTCCTGGCTTTGCACAGGGATCACTTCTGTTGGAATTTGGGGAACTAATAGGATGCTGGAATCAAATTTAGGTCAGCCCCAATACTAGGCAAGAGCTCCACACACTGTAGCATCTCTCTGGCCCCATTACCAAATGCTTATTGACAATTTTCCCTGTTTCATTTATTAAGAAAACTTGCTGAGGTAGGACTAATGCCTATTAAAAGAGAACTTTAATATCTGAATTTCACTAATATTTTCATGTTGTGAACTTTTTTTTAAAATTTTGGGTCACAAAATTTTTTCTTACTAAGTTCCATCTGCTTTTAGTGTTTAGAGACACCTCTTATCACTTGATCACTTGATCACTTGAATCCCATTATTCATTGATTTGCTCGAGCGGGCGCCAGTAACATTTCCATTGGACCCTATCACGTGCCAATGTAGCCCAATGGCATCTGGTTGATTCAGGAATATGAAGAGCCTCAAACCGTTCCTTCAGGGTCTTGACAAGGAAGTCTGACCATCTTGTAGGTGGGCGGCCACGTGATCTTTTGACATCCTGTGGGATCCAGTCGGTAATGGTTCTAGTCCAGAGGTTGTCTCCAAATCGCAATACATGTCCAGCCCATCTGATTTTCGAAGCCTTGGCAAATGAGACAGCTTCCCTGATTCTGGAATAGCGACGGAGGTCAGAACTCCGATTCCTTCTCTCACTTGAGTGAGGTGTGATATTCAAGCATAGCTCTTTCGATTCCTCTCTGGGAGACCCGAATAGCATTCTCATCCTGCTTTCGTGGGGCCCAGATCTCTGAGGCGTATGTTAATGCAGGGAGAACAGTGGAGTTGAAGAGATGTGCCCGGAGCTGGAGATTCTTTGTCCTTTTAGCTATTTCTTCGATGCCTTTGAAGGCATTCCATGCCACTCTCTTCTTCCTGCGAGCTCAGGTTTTAGGTCGTTCATCATGTTGATTTCTCGACCTAGGTACACATAACTGCTGCATTCAGAGATGTTTGTTCCATTGAGAGTGAATGGGGACTCTGGAACTAGTTCATTCTTCATAAACATAGTTTTCTTTAGATTCAGTTGTAGACCTATCTTTCCACATTCTCGGTCGAAGTCAGCCAACATTTGTGCCGCTTGGCTAATGTTTGGTGTTATTAGAACAATGTCATCAGTGAAGTAGAGGTGGTGTAGTTGCCGATCATTTATCTTCACTCCCATTCCTTCCCATTCTAATTGTCGCATGATGTTCTCGAGGGTGGCGCTGAAGAGTTTTGGTGAAATGGTATCACCCTGTCGAACCCCTCTTTTCACATTAATGATCACTTCTTTGTAGAATGGTGAGATCCTGGTGGTGAATCCGTAATACAGCTCACGAAGTATCTTGATGTATTGGGTTTGAACACCCTGTTTGGCTAGGGCTTCGATGACCGCTTCAGTCTCCACAGAATCAAAGGCTTTCTGTAAATCAATGAGCGTGAGACAGAGCGGCATATTGGACTCCCTACAAACCTCAATGAGCTTGGTTACTGTGTGGATATGGTTGATTGTGCTGAATCCTTTCCGGAAGCCTGCTTGCTGGCATGGTTGTCTTTCATCTAGTGTTTTGCTAATACTGTTCAGGATGACACGTGTAAACAGATTGTAGATGAGGGACAATAGGCTGCTGGTGGCAGAGCGATTTACTTCAAATTACCGTAAATATTCTACCCACCCCTCTGAGAGGGCCCCACAAAGTAATGAGGTATAGCGCCCGTATGGCAGAGCCTGGCAAGCTGTCCGATGCATGTTCGATATGCCAAATCCAGTAACAGAAATGTTTATTTTCCTGACCCCGAAAGAGCCCTTAATACAGCAGCAGTAAAAACGGCAAACAAGCAGTGCCTGATAAAATTTCACAGCCATCCTAGGCTGCCAAAACAAAAAAGGACTAAAATGACTGTACTTTCAATGCGCGTATGCTGGCATCGGAAGCATATATTAAGGATCTAATGGTGCAAGCGCAAAAGATGAAGTACAACATCATTGGTCTGACTGAGGACGAGGAGGCGTCAGTTGCATCATGCTGTATTTGACACCTGAGAAGAATTGTTCCTTGGAACATGCGGCGAAAGAGAGGCGTCGGTGGCATTGGTGTCCTTGTCAACACGAACATGGCCATGAACATTGATTCACTTGAATGCCTAACAAACCAAATAGGACGATTACACTTGAAGAGATGTGGCCCACTGCCAGCAATTTCTATCTTCATTGTCTACGCACCAACATCCACATACAAAGAAGATGAAATTGAGAAATTCTACATGGAACTGGAGGAGTTCTATAAAAAAGATCACACCTTCTACAAGATCATGGTCGGTGATTTTAATGCCAAGATAGGACTGAGAAGATCGGCTGAAGAACTTCACATCGGGACCCATGGCCTAGAATGGAACAAACAGGGTGAGAGACTATCTGAGTCATCATGTACACCAAGACCATTCATGGGAACTCACAGTTCCAGAAGGCTGAAGCAAAACGTTGGACATGGGAATCTCCTGGCGGACAGTTCCACAATGAAATTGACCACATCATCTTCAATCGACGGTTTTGTCTGAGCGATGTAGCTGCCGTCCCCAAATTCCAAACAGGATGAGACCATCGTCTCCTTTGTGCAAAATTCTACTTCCCGCAACGGGAAGAAATGGCTGCAAAGTTTAAGAAGAGAACTCCCAGAACGACCACCAACAGGGAACTCTTTGGCATCATTGCAGCAACATGGGAAGATACCATCATTGATGACATTGATGAAGAATACAACCGACTGGTTCAGCACCTCCATGATTGTGTGAAGAATGCTGAGAGAGAGAAAGACACAAAAGGACGCCTGTCTTCAGAAACTCTTGAGCTCATTTGCCAACATGGCAAGGGGCGAGCCTCAGGAGACCAAATGCTAATGTCCAAGCTTGCTAAACAGTGCAGAGAAGTGATAAAAGAAGACCTCAAAGACAGAAGAGCAGAAATACTGGAAGATGCAGCAGAAGCCGGAAAAGCATTCACACTGCCCGCCTGTCCTTCACCAACTATAAGACCAAGATGACTGCCCTCCGACGCCCTGATGGATCTATCACATCTTCCAGAAAGGCAATGGAGAAGATTATCCATGACTTCTACTCAAATCTCTTTGATAGCCGCATCCACCTGCCCACATACCAAATTCCACAGGATAGATATGTCATTCCCAACGTTCTCCCCTCTGAAATCCGACATGCCATCTCGTTGGTAAAGAAGGGAACAGCACCAGGCCCAGACAAAATCAGACCTGAACACCTGAAGAATCTGCCGTCGGTACTCATCAATACACTAGCTCTGCTCTTCACACGTTACCTGTCCGAATGCAAGGTGCCCTCCCAATGGAAAACCAGCAGGACAGTTCTACTGTTCAAGAAGGAAGACATTCACGACATCGGCAACTATCGCCCCATCTGACACCTCTTATACCGGAAGAAATTATCTATGGACTAACATTTAATGATTTCTTTGAACTTTAATTATCTAGTGTTTGAAAAGATAGAGTCAGGCCATCTTAGGCACAGCTAGTAAATATATTAAAAAATAAATTGTTGCCTTTGACTTTGCCATTGCCATTCTGTTTTCTTCCCTCACGTTTGAATGCACAAACGTCAGGTTTTCTATAAAAGTGGTTTCTAACAGTGACTATACCTGGAAACTAAAAAAAGTTTCCTGAAATTCTGCTGTTAACAGCTTTGTAAAACATGGTGCCTAAGTTAAAAAAAATAGAAACAAAAACAATAACCCCTCCAAATCAGGATAAACTAAAACCCTAGCAAAACTACAACATAGACTAAGCTGCTGCCCAAAGCTCATTCCTGTACAGAGTGGTAGGACCTACACATGGTGTTTATGATCATACAGCACCTGAGGATCCCTGTAGAGTGTGGTGGGATCATACATAGTGTTTGTGACCACACAAAACCTGAGGTGTGGAGTCAAGGTATAGATACGTCATTAATAAAACTTTCCCATCTGAAGTGTTGTCCATGAATCAGTACATTAAGACCAACATTTGAACTTGTCAAGCCCTGTTGCAATTGTGGAACTTTACTGAAATGTTCACTTTGTTTAATATTGAATTTTTCTCACTACTGTTATTTTCAAAAGTACCCTGAGTGGTTTATTTATTCAGCTGGGACTTAAAAGCCATTAATCCTAAGAAGCTTCTGCTCTTTTCCTTGGAAAAACTTGGAGCTCAGTTAGGTGGCCCCGAGTCTTCCTGATGCGCCAGCTGCTGTTTCTGGATTCACCTCCACAGCCCCCCAAGTTCTCTTTCATGGGGAACATGGCATGGGTTGGACATCATGGTAGTCTCTAAGTAGAACTTTCTATGTTTCACTTTCTTTTCTATTTCTTCAGAATTATCAGTTTTCATTTCTATTCCAAAGTAAGTCCAATTGCCCTAGTAGTCAAACACTCCATCACACCCATTTTATTAGAACAAACCAACCAATCTCATTTTGCAGATGGGTGTCTATATTCTTTTTTTTTCCTTTTTAGGGTCATACCGGCGGCGCTCAGGGGGTTACTCCTGGCTCTGCACTCAGGAATTACTCCTGGCTGTGCTGGGTGTGTGTGTGTGTGTGTGTGTGTGTGTGTGTGTGTGTGGTGGTGTATGGGATGCCGAGGATCGAACCCGTGCAGGCACAGGCCGGCCGCGTGCAAGGCAAACGCCCTACCCGCTGGGCTATCGCTCCAGCCCCTATATTCTTCATAGTGGAGATACACGATTGCTATGATGCAAGTTTCAAAAAACATTTCTGACTAGTCAAGAGATATTTATTTACTTGGAATATTTCCGAGAAAAATATAGTTTACCTACAAGTATGTTAAATTCTTTAGAATTCAAGTTTTCCAAAGAGAATGCATGTAGGTATCAGTTCCCTATGCTGGAAAACTGGAGGCTTTATAGTGTAAGTTAAGGTATGTCCCCATGGAGAACATGTAATTTGAGTATATTTTGCTGAGCAAGTATCAATATGACAAAATGATGTTTAGAGTAATGTTTGAATTTCGACACTTTGAAAGTTTTCTCACTAGCGTGTACTTATCAGAAGACACCTGATTCATTATTTTATGTCATGTCTGATACTTGGACACTGGTTGCATTTTCCACAGATAATATTTTAAACTAGTTAGTGCTGCTTCTGACTAAATGAAAACGGGTCTCTGCTGGAGATTCCATTATGACTGTCTCATAGACGTACAGTGGTGGGTCCTGGCCACGAATTCCAAAGCGAAAATGTTATTTGTAGGCAATTCTAAAGCTAGGCATAGCTGTTTGCTGAGTGTGATAATGGTAGTGGTGATACTTCAATTGTACAAAGAGCTTTTGATTCCACAAATAAACTCAGCCTCTCTTTTTAACTGCACTTCATAAACAAATCACTGTCACTGTATCACTGTCTTCCCATTGTTCATCGATTTGCTCGAGTGGGCACTCAGTAACATCTCCATTAGTCCTGTCACAGGCAAGTGCAACCCAAGGGCATAAACAAAACAGTTTAAGAATTTATTGTTCAGCAAATTTCCCCTCCACATTTCAATTAATAGCCTTATAACCAAATTGCTCAACTTTTTACATTTTGTTATTTTAAATGTCATCTCCCATTACTCTTGCAAAATTTGAAATTGTGTTTTTCAATTGAGACCGTGGATGATTTATTTAAAAGTAAGCTTGAAGCATTAATTGAAGTCAGTGAAAATATGAGATAATGAGAGAAATTAAGAAAGCTTTCATGTTGAATTATTTCTCAGCTTTCTAACAAAGAACATTACAGGAAAGATAATAGAAGTGTGTCATTTATCTTAATCTTCAGTCAGTAGAAACAAATAAAAATAGACTATGAAATGCTTACATGAAACATGGTGCACAAAGGTCTGCATTAATTAGTTCACACTTAGAATTATACTTGGATGTTCCTAGTCCTAAATAATAAATTGTATATATGCTTCAGGGGAAACTGAAACAAAACAAAATAAAAACCAACTTTAACTTCAGAAATTTTGAAAAAATATTGGACAGATTTAGAATGGCTGCACTCATTTGTAGGACTTAAAAAACTAGTATGAAAAATTTCCAAGGGCAGGCAAAACAGAGTCAGTGGTTGGAAGCTTGCTACAAGTGTGTGGGGAGCAAAGGGCAGTTAGGACAGAGATGGGACCAGTATGACAATAACAGTTATGGCTTGGATATTATAACAAGAATAGAGTGTTGAGAATAGGTAAAGTGACATACATTATAACTTGGGTATTATATCTGTCGGAGGCGCTGCCAGGGTCCCCAACAGTGTCGGGAAGCAAGTTCCCTTCTACTTCCAAAGCCAGCGGGAACGGATGAAGACTCAGGAATCCGATGCAGTTTTAAAAAGGGCTTTACTATCACAGGATCCAATATACAATCCAAGAGCATGGAAAACCTCTGGACTCTGGGTTCCCAGCTAGGCCCCAGCCAGGTGTAGGCCAAGATGGCTGCCACCATGTGTTGAGGCCCAACAGAGAATGGAGAGGACGGAGAAGCAAAACACCAAGGGAAGCCGAAATGGCAAAAGGGGGAAAAGGAGAGGGAGAAGCTTTCTTCTTATAGCTTCTTTTATAACTAGGAATCCCCCAAACTCCCCAGCCCAGCACATTCTGGGCTGGGCTATCTAGAGATGAAAACAGGAAAATAGCTTTATAGAAATGCAGCAACTTCAGGAGACCATCTGGTTGTTTACAAGGACCCAGAGCTAATTAAAAGCCTCCTAGCAGAGCTGGGAGAAGCTATAAGCTAAATGTAACTTCCCCTGGCAGGAAGGATCAAATGCCCTGAGGTAATTTCTCCCAGCACCTCACCTAATATCTTGAGCCAAGATCTGCCTGGAATTGCCTTTTATAGGGTAGAGAAGGGGTTTCTGAGATGGCATGTCTCTGTACCAAAGACTAATACTAATGCCAGTTAAATATTTCTCCAAGCCTTCACAAGAGTCTCGTCTACTTCACAGTAGTTTTGTATTTTAGTTGCCTTTGAGTTATCAGGGAGCCATGCTTGCTTGCTGGAGGCAAACAGCATTTCTCTCTGGTCTAATTACTTAGAGATCCAACGTGGCCAGGCAAATATGCTGGTAAGATCTAGCTAGTCCCACGATGCTTGTGGTAGCATGAGAGAATATTTATACCAGCCAGTACAGAATACATGGTCAGATAAGACTGCCACATTCAGACTACCCCCTATCTATGAAGTGACCTGCAGGAGGCAATCCAGGGCAGATGCAGAGGCCTAGGCTTTTAGGTGTCCTGCAACAATATCCATACTATTTGTTTTTATATCCCACAAATGAGTGTAGTCATTCTGTGTCCAATTTTCTTAAGGATGCAAACCATATGACCAAAACGTGGGGGAGAGAGAAGAGAGAGAGAGAGAGAGGCATAGGTGGGGGTTGTGGAAGGGAAACTGGGGTCATTGGTCTTGGGAAAGTGTACTGGGGTAGGGATAGATAGGTATTGGAATCTTATATAACTAAAACCTTGTCATGAACAACCTTGTAACTGTATCTCAAGGTGAGTCAATAAAAATAAAATTAAGGTACTGGTTTATAATAACATTTATGCTTTAGGAGTACAGAGTCACACCTGTTAGTTACCACACTATACACCCACCAAAAATATTCCTTCATTGCATTTCATAGTAGACTGATACTTACCCTCAAGGGTATCATCAAAGAGTATCATCAAAGAGAAGTGACAAATAAAGTAACATCAGTAAGTTGCTGGGTCCTCTGCAAATTCACAGGAGCTACAGGATTCTAATAGTTCCATATGGCCTCTAATAGTCCATCATTCACAAGAACTATGGACTCTAAGCGGAGTCTTAGAAAGTGAGAAGTTGGTTATCAGATTGAAGAAACAGCATGAAGAGTTACAGACATCGGCAAACAGAGAATATTTTTGCTAGGTGTTGTGTGTCACGGCAGAGCCTGGCAAGCTACCAGTGTTGTATTTGATATGCCCAAACCCGGTAACAATCATATACCTTGTTCCATCCTTCAAACCATTGAAGGAATGGTTTGTTTGAGGCTCTTCGTGTTCCTGGAGTGAGCAGATGCCCTTGGGCTACACTAACAGGAAGTATGGCGATGTTACTGGTGCCTGCTGGAGCAAATCAATGAACAACGGGAAGACAAGTGATACAAGTGATACGCTTTCAGTTCAATTTTATGTTTCAGGTCTTATGTTCAAGTCTTTTATGTTTGCTTGTTTTGAGCAAAATCTGGTGGTGCTTGGGGCTCACTCCTGGCTCTGTGGTCAGCGTTCACTCCTGGCAGTACTCCGGGGACCATATGGGGTGCTCAGGTTTGAACCCATGCAGTTGCGTGCATGTGAAGAACCTTACCTATCTCTCCGGCCCACGTTCAAGTCTTAAACCCATTTAAAGTCAATTTCTGTGCATGATGTGAGATAGTAGTTGGTGAGTGTAAAAACTAAAATGAAATGTTAGTTTCATTCTTTATTGTCACTATTTTTATTGTCACTATTTTATTTTCCTTGATTTCTTTTTCTGAATAGTATAGTCTGGACTCCTTTGTCATGAATTATCTGTCCTTATATATATGGAATTATTTTTGGGGATCCAAATTGTATCTCACTAGTCAGTGTGTGTGTGTATATATATATATATATATATATATATATATATATATATATATATATATATATGCTATACTGCTTTAATTAGTCTGGAGGTGTTGTAGAGTTTAAAGTTGGGGAGCATGATACCTCCATCTTTTCCATCAAGGTTGCTCTTACTGTTTTGAGTCTTTTGTGGTTCTACACAAATGTCAGTAATATTTGCTATATTTCCTTAAAGAATGCTATTAAAATTTTGTATTGTCTATGAGTTGCATATGTATGGACAGTCTAACAAATCAATTAATTCTTTCAGTCCATGAAAACAATGTATTATTCCATTTACAGTGTCTTCCCTTTTTTTTTAGCAATGTCCTAAGAGAGGACTGAGGTGATGGTGCAGTGGGCAGGGCATTTGTCTTGCATGAGTCAACCCAATTTCAATCCCAGGCATCCCCTATGGTCGGTCCCCTGAGAACTGGCAGGACTATTTCCTGAGTGCAGAGACAGGACTAATCCCTGAGCATCACCGGTTGTGACCAAAAAAGCAAAAAGATATATCTTAAGAGATTTAGTGTTGTTGACTTTTGCCTTAAGTTTATTCATAGCTACTTGGTTCTTTAAAATGTAAATGTAATTGCTTTCTTGATTTATTTCTTTTCAGTTTGTATATTCTATGTAGAAATGCAAAAAAAAAATCTATACTGATTTTGTAACCTAACATTTTACTTTATTTTTAATTGTTTCTAACCAATTTTGTGAATTCTTAGGGTTTCTATGCATATGACCTAAGCAGTTAATATCTGTAAATATTGTCAGTTTTATTGTTTCTTTTCAGTTTGAATAATTTTTTGGGTCATACCTGGCTATACTCAGGGGTTACTCCTGGCTCTTCGCTCAGGAATTACTCCTGCTGGTGCTCGGGGGACCATATGGGATGCCGGGGATCAAACCCGAGTCAGCTGTGTTCAAGGCAAATGCCCTACCAGCTGTGCTATCACTCCGGCCCCGGGTTTGAATTATTTTATATAACTGATTGCTTTGGCTAAAACTTCTAATGCACTAGTGAATAATAGAGATAAGAGTGGATCCTTTTCTTCAACTGGTCTTAAATGGAAGGCCTTCAGCTTTTCCAGCTCACTGTGTGTGTGTTTATTGTACAGCCTTTATCATGTTGAGTTATGTTCCTTTGACCCCAATTTAGTTGAAAAGGATTTAAAAAAAATAATAGATGTTTACTTTTTAATCTGTTGTTTTTTCTGTGACTATATGATTAGAGGGTTTTGGGTTTTGGTTTTTTTTTTTTTTTTTTTTTGCTTTTTTTGGGTCACACCCAGCGATGCTCAGGGTTTACTCCTGGCTCTGCACTCAGGAATTACTCCTGGCTGTGCTGGTGTGTGTGTGTGTGTGTGTGTGTGTGTGTGTGTGTGTGTGTATGTGTGTGGGGTGGTGTATGGGATGCCAAGGATCGAATCTGGGTCAGCTGCGTGCAAGGCAAGCGCCCAACTTCGCTGTACTATCACTTGGTCCTGGGTTTGTATATTTAATGTTGTTGAGAGTGAGTGAGGCAGCAGGGCAGGAATTTGGCCCACTCCCCTCCAGAGGTTGCCCCAGAGGTCTCAACCAGGACCGGTGTATCTGAATAAATTTCGTACCAGTTGGTCTCTTTGGAGATTTAAAAGAGATGAGTTTACATACAGCAGTGGTGGAGCGGGGTGTGGCTTCCTGGGCTGCTGGAAGTGGGGTGGTTGGGTGATGTCACCCACCCCGACTCTGGAGTTTTCAACCACAGAAAACCTCCATGTACCTAACTTTTTTGGGTAGTTTGGAATCTCTGTGACTCTTGGTTATGAGGCAGTAGCCGACACTGTTGGGGTGTGAGCACAACTGCTGGGGTGTTGTTAGGGCAGGCACTTGGCCCACCCTTCCCAGGTCACCCTGGAAGTCTGGTGGGAACAGTGCATGCAAGGAAGTTCTGCAGCTGTTCAGTCTCTTCTGAGACGTAATCATGAGTTGCAGTTGCATATTGGTGATGGTGGAACCTGCTGTATATTTTTAGGAAGAAGATGGTTTCAGCTTCTATTTGAAATAAATTGCATAAGAAATGTACATGATGTACTGCTGGTTTTCAAAAGTATATATGACATTTATAGAATTCATCGGTCTCATTTAAAAATAAACATTCATGTACCATCCAGGAAATTGGCATCTTCCTTTGGAGAGGTAGTGAAGCATCAGCTTGACTGTTGGTTCAGTTTTTCATTTTCCTGTAAATTTATTTGGACAAACTTTTATGAAAGTTTTAATAATGGAACAAAGTTTTAATAATAGACTGTTACACTCTAAAAAGGAAATACTTAACATTTGAAAATAATGACTGAATATGTACCATATAATTACAGTTTTTTTTCATCCTTGTAATTTCTTAAATATATGTATACTTTTCACAAAATATAATGCTCTGTCATAGTGGGAACAGTTAATTTATAAAGATTACAATGGGTTGTTTTTGAACTCAGTGTAATTTTAAGCCTATCATAAAATTAAGAGAAAGATATAGCAGCTTTCAGCTCTGCACGCGCAAACTTCCCTGGCGTAACTGACCAGGAAGTGACTCTCCTTGCCAACATGAGCCTCCACTCATGTGTCGTAATCATTCAGATCTCATAGTTTACCTAAAGCTCACTTTTTGATACTTATGTGTTTAGATTAATACATAAGAACTCTTATCCACCATTCTAATATGTAGTGTTTTCAGTGCATTTAAATAAAAAATCTTAGTTTATTAATTTCCCCACTACATTACACAAGCATTGAGATCAGCAGTTCTTTCTTTTCCAAAATGTCATATAGTCACATGTCATATAATGTCAAAATATCATACAACATCTAGTCTTTTCAGAGTGACTTCTTTTTTTTTTTTTGCTTTTTTGGGTCACACCCGGCAATGCTCAGGGGTTTCTCCTGGCTCTGCACTCAGGAATTACTCCTGGCGGTGCTCGGGGGACCATATGGGATGCTTGGGCCGGCATGGGCCGGCCCGCGTGCAAGGCAAGCGCCTTACCCGCTGGGCTATCAGCAGACCCAGGTTCGATCCCCAGCATCCCATATGGTCTCCCACGCAATGCCAGGAGTGATTCCTGAATGCAGAGCCAGGAATAACCCTGAGCATCGATGGGTGTGACCCAAAAAAAAAAAAGGACTCATTAATTATTCCATGTCACTTCCTGTGCAAAAGCTAGTTTTAATTTCTTTTGGTGCTACTAATATTTCATTGTCTGATTTACCACTGTTTCTTTTCCCATTGACTTACTGAAGAGTATCTTGGTGTCTCTGTTTTGAGGAGCGTAGTCCACACTTGGCTGTACTTGTGGATTACTCCTGGCTCTGTCCTCAAGTGGCTCCGGGGATTAAACTGGGAAAGTTGGGAGGTGTACCACTTAATATTAGTAATTTAAAATTTTAATTAATTTTCACTTTTACTTAGATTAAGATATTTTTTCTAAAAGTCTTAATATAGAGGTGCAGGGAAACTCTGGGGTGTGCCATACAAAATCCAGGAGCAGGGTCAGGGATCCCCTTCTGTCCCAGGGGATTGGCGGCCGGCGGAGGGGAGAAAGATGCAAGAATCCAGCAAAGTTTCAAAATGCTTTACTTAACACAAGTACTGACATGCAAATCAGCAATAGGAAAAACCCAGAACTTAGGGTTCCCGACTGGGTTGCGCCATGTGTAGGCCAGGATGGCTGCTACCATGTGATAAGACCTTGCAAGGAGGAGACAGTGAAGAGGAATGCCAGCAGAAAAGGGGAAAAAGAGAGCAAGAAAGGAAGCAGGTGTAGGTTTTTATATCCCTGCAACCCAGACCTCCCACTCCAATGGAGAGCAGCAGTCAGGGTCAAATTTCCTCACGTAATTTCTCCCAGGACCTCACCTAGGCCCTTTGAGATGTAATGTTGCCAAGGCCAAGGTCTGCCTTGGAAGTGCCCCTGCAGGGTAGAGTGGAGGAGGGGCTCCTGAGAAGAACTGTATCTCAGTGTACAAAGGCATGCATCTGTACCAAAGAATATTTATAGCCAGTTAAATATTTCTCCAAGCCTTCACAAAAGTCTTGTCCTAACTTCTTGGTTGTTCCGTGTTTTATCTGTCTTTGAGTTATCAGAGAGCCATGCTTGCTTGCTTAGAGGCAAACAGCATTTTTCTCTGGTCTAATTACTTAGAGATCCTATTGGCCAGGCAAATATACTGGTAAGCTCTAGCTAGTCCCACAATTATTGTGGCAGCATGAGAGAATATTTATACCAGCCAGTATAGAATACATGGTCAGATGAGCTGCCACATTCAAACTATCCTCCTCCTATCTACAAAGTGGCCTGCAGGAGGCAACCAGGCCAGATGCAGAGGCCTGGGCAGCAGTGTACTGCTTTAACATAGAGGTAAAATACACATGAGGATAAAAGGAAATACTTTTAGACCATATGTTCAACAGATACTTGTTCAAGAATATATAAAGAATACTAAAAATTCAAGGGTATGAGACAGTATAATTAGAAATGGAGAAAAGGTTTTCCAGTTTCTTTACTAAAGAAGACATAGGGATGACAGGTAAGGATAGGAAAAGCTGTCTACAGCCTATCTGCAGTGTAAGTACCACAGTGAGATATAACTGGCATACAGTGGCCGAAAAAGCTATTGATAATACCAAGAGCTGGCGAGAAGTATTAGTGAAGAGAAGCATCTGATTCACGACTTCTGGGAATGCAGAAGATTACAGATGCTCTGGAGAGCACTTTGGTAATGTAATTTGCATATACACTCATATTGTGATCTTGAATTCTACTCGTAGGTATTTACACTGCACAAATGAAAAAAAATAGGTTCACCAAAAAAGTCTGTATGAGAAAACTTAAAATACTTTTCAAATTGGAAACCACCTAAACACTATACAACAGGTGGATAAGGAAGAAAATTGTGAAACATTCCTAAAAATAAACTATTACTCGGTGACAAAAAGAATGAACTACTGATGCACTCATTGACATAGAAAACTCTCAAGGGCTCAAAGACATTCTTCTAAATGAATAAGGATTGTTGTAATAGTCTTTGCACCAGAGGTTTTGATTTATGTGACATTCTACAAAAGAATGCTTTAACAGGAGAGATAGGATTAGTGCTTGCTAACTTTAGAGATGGGCTGGAGGTGCAGCTCCACATAGGTATTGTAGATGAGTTGTTTGAGAAACTAAGTTCCACAGCTTTATCATATATACTTCTGCATATTACCATAAAATAGAGTGAAAATGGTGAAAAAATTTGTGACATAAAAATTGGTTTTATCAGTGTACTAATAATTGTTGGAAATGATAATACCAGCCTAGACCTGAGCATTGAATGTAGGCAAAGGGATATACATGATAACCTCTAAATAAATATACTGCAAGCCACAATGTTTAAGAGAAGGAAGAGAGAGAGTGAGAGAGAGAGAGAGAGAGAGAGAGAGGCAAAGTGCCTGCCATAGAGGCAGGCTTGGGGAGGGGTAAGGGAATCAGGGGACATTGGTGGGAAATGGGCACTGGTGGAGGGATGGGTGCTGGAACACTGTATGACTGAAACCCAAACATAAACATCTTTGTAACTGTGTATCTCATGATGGAATAATAAAAAAATTTAAAAAATTGGTTTTGTAATTAATTTATCCAAATTCAAAATAACACATTTGATTTTTTAATACAATATTTGCATGGTATAGTTTCATTTAACGAATTTGTGTTCCTAAGTTAATGTGGTGTTAAGTAATTCTAGTTTCCAGGGTGGACCCGGATGGCATTTACAGGGGGACAGTTCACTGTTAAGTGCGTACAGTGCTGACCAGGACTCAGTAAGCTTGAAGTCATAGTAACGCCTGTCCTTGTCTCCGATTGTCCACAGACACCCCGTCTCAGAGGGTTCAGTTTATTCTCGGAACTGAGGACGATGATGAGGAACACATTCCTCACGATCTTTTCACAGAACTGGATGAGATCTGCTGGCGTGAAGGTGAGGATGCTGAATGGCGAGAAACCGCCAGGTGAGGATTTTTTCTCTTTTTTATCCAAGGTGAAGGTATACTAAATGCTTTATATGCAATTAGATAAAGATGTTTCTGATGTTTATATGCAATTAGATAAAGTTGTTTCTGATGTTTATATGCAATTAGATAAAGATGTTTCGGATGCAAGCATCCAGAAGTATTGCTGAGTTTGAAACTGCTCGTTTGGCTGGGTATATCCTTTAAGGGGATATGGGTCAGAGTGAAGTCTGAAGGCAGTAATTATAGTAAACAGTGATGCAGAGCCAGCAGCAGCTGCAGTCTTAAACAGTAGCATAATTTGTGTGTCATGAGAGAAACAATAGAAATCTAAAAGTAATTTACTTATATGTTTTCAGCTGCTCACTTGTGATCAAACTAGTGATACTATATAATAATTAGGGTTTTGGGGTGGAAGAAAAAAGGGAAAACAATAAGGGCCTTTTGATGTAGTTCTGGATTTCATGTTCTATTTGGTGGATTTAGTTCTAATTTTTATGTACTATATGGTTCAGAGCTCTGCCCCATGGGCCCTGGATGGTTGATAGTCTGACATAGAAAAATACTGCGCCACTGGCCCTGGGATGAACCCAGAGCCACAGCAGAGCCTGGCAAGCTACCTGTGGTGTATTCAATATGCCAAAAACAGTAACAATAATGAACCTTAATCCCAATGAATGGAGACGTTACTGGTGCCTGCTCAAGCAAATCAATGAACAAAGGGAAGACAAGTGATACAAGTGAGATAGTTCAGGTTTCATGTACTATTTACCAAAAGTACATAGTACATTGTAATATGGTTCCAGGGTGCATATGTGTGTGTGTTTAAATAATGGCTTTTTAAGATAACTTTTTCCAAAATGGCTTTCTGTCATTTGTAGTTAATGTATTTATACTGCTATATAATTGACAACTTGCTATACAAAAGAAATATTTTTGTTTCTTTTTAACCATTCTTGTTCAGTTATTTACACTCACTTATTCACAGTTTTGGGTATCTGTATCAGGTATCACTAGTATCACTGACCTTTCTGTTGATCATCTATTTGCTGGAGTGGGCACCAGTAACATCTCCATTCATTGGGAATGAGGTCCATTTTGTTACTGTTTTTGACATATTGAATACAACATGGGATCTTACCTTTATGATCACAGTCTGATGGGAGGCTAAAGGTTGTAAATACCATGTAATGAATTCTGTGGTATAGGTGCATGCAAGGAACTGACAGCCACCTAGGTTGCCATTTACCCCTACTTGCAAAATTGTGATGGGACCATGGATCACCAAGGACCTTGGTAAAAGGTAGATACAGTGGGCTCCAGACAGAAATTAAGAGCCTCTTTGTCCAACAAACTTCCAGGTGCTGTAGCACTTATGTTTTTGGTTTGAGGACCACTTTTTGAGTAGCAAAGATTGAAATCACCATGGTAAAGAAACAGGCATCAAGAAAATGTTCCTGGACGAGGGTATTCCCGAGCTGACTCTTGAGGGATGACTGGAAGCTAGTTAGGAGAAGCAGAGGATCTACTAAGTGTAGTTGAACACTTCCGTTGGCAGAAGTCTGACTGTCTAGGTCAGCCCTCCTTCCGTGATCACGTGCTTCTCGTTGTTAGTGTCCTTAGACCATAACAGCCTTCTGAAAGTCTGAGTGCTCCATTGGCTTGTCCTGTTTGTGGCTGTGTTTCATCTTTGCCTTAGGTCTCGGATTTAGTGCGTCATTGAAAGCTCAATAATGATAGTGAAGTCGGGTTGTAGCCCAGTGGTAGAGTGCTTATATTATCTGGGTTCAATTCCTGGAACTGCAGAAAAATAAGTAATAATGAGAATGTTCTCAAAATACTGACCCAGTTCATTTTTGGATGATGTATTTTGAATGATTTTTATAAACCTCTTGTAGTTAAAAACCACCAAAAAGTAAAAAAGAAGAAAATCAGCACACTTTTACAGAGACTGTCTCTGTTCACTTTAAATAAAACTACGGGGACTGGGGACATATTTCACAGGGCTGGAGTGCACTGAAACCCAAATTCAATCTCTAATTACATGACCTGATGAGCAATGCTAGATCCCAGCAACACTGCCTTGCTAGGCTTGAGCCCTCAACTGCTGGATCCTCAGAGCAAGGTCAAGTGTCATGGTGTGTGGTACTCCAGGCCCCCTGAACACTGGCCCACCCTTCAGAATTATTTATAATCACTCAGAGGCTTGAGTGATAATTCAAGTGGTGCAGATCACGTGCCAGCATGAGGGAGGCTCTGAGTCTGTTCCCAGCACTATGTGCATCCCTGAGCACTTCCCGGAATAGCACTGGTCATGCTAGTCGACCACGCACTAGCAGTGGTCGCTCCTGGCCACTGCTGGACTCAAGTACAAAACCACAGGACCCATGTCCTCGTGCTGAGCATCTGTGAGTAGACAGTGCGCTCAGAGTACTGTTGAGTAGCCCCTAGAAGAATATATACAGAAATAATAGAAATCTCCCAATACTTAAGTTCCAAGCTTATAGAAAGGTAGAAAAGCAAATCTATTCTGCAACTCCTATTCATAGAATTCTCTTAAATGATATTAACTGCTATTGAGTTCTTGTATGGTTTCATCAAATTTATAATGCCCATGTCTGTATGTAAACATTGGCCTTTTAAGCTAGCAAAACATGGATTATTTCTGGTTTTAAGACTTATTAAACAAAATCATAGTTGGACCATTTTCCACATTACCAAGTCAAATTAACTACCTGGTATTTATTTTTAAGTTTTTAATTTTTTAAAAGTATTTTATTATATCACCGTGAGATATACAATTACAAAGATGTTCATGTTTTGTTTACAGTCATACAGTGTTCCAGCACCCATCCCTCCACCAGTGCCCATTTCCCACCACCATGTCCCCAATTCCACTTCCCATAGTCTGCTTCTATGGCAGGTTCTTTATCTCTTCTCTCTCTCTCTTTCTTCTCTTACACATTGTGGCTTGCAATACATATATTTAGAGGTTATAATATATTATCCCTTTGTCTATATTCAATGCTCAGTTCTAGGCTGGCATTATCATTTTCAATGATTATTAGCACACTGTTCCCTTCTCTGTCTAACCTAACCTTTGACTCCCACGTTTGTGGTTGATTCCACCTATTGACAAGACATCCTAATCCATGTTTTGAATGGTCTTGGATATTTGTATCATACTATATATATATATTTTATATCACGCAAATAAATGCAGGCATTCTATATCTGTCCTTTTCCTTTTGGCTAATTTTACTCAACATGATCCTCTCCATGTCCATCCATTTATAGGCAAATTTCATAACCTTGTTTGGCCTAACTGGCTGCATAGTATTCCATTGTATAGATGTACCACAATTTATTTATCCAGTTGTCTGTTCTTGGGCACTCTGTTTCCAGATGCTGCTCTGAAAATAACTGCAGATGGTGCTTTTGCTATGTATTTTGGCTTTCCAGGGAATATTCCCAGGAGTGGTATGGCTGGGTCAAATGGGAGCTCAATTTCTAGTCTTTGGAGGAATGTCCATATTGTTTTCCAGAAAGGCTGGACCAGTCGACATTCCCACCAACAATGGATGAGTGTCCCCTTTTCCCGCATCCATGCCAGCACTTATTGTTCTTACCCTTTGGATATGTGCCATTCTCTGTGGTGTGAGATGATATCTCATTGTTGTTTTGATTTGCATCTCCCTGATGATTAGTGATGATGAGCATTTTTTTCATATGTCTTTTAGCCATTCGAATATCTTCTTTCTGGAAACTTCTGTTCATTTCTTCTCCCCCATTTTTTTTGATGTGTTTGGCTGTTTTCTTCTTGTAAAGTTCTACTAGTGCTTGATATATCCTGAATGCAAACCCCCTTATCAGATGGGTAATGGGTGAATATTCTTTCCCACTCTGTGGACTGTCTTTGTATCTTGTTCACTGTTTCTTTTGAGGTGCAGAAGCTTTTTAGTTTCATGTAGTCCCATATGTTTATCTTTGCTTCCAATTGCTTTATCGGTGGTGTTTCATTTTTTGAAGATGCCTTTATTTTTAATGCTGAAGAGGAGTTTTCCTATGTTTTCTTTAATGTATTTTGTGGACTCAGGTCTGATATTGAGATCTTTAATCCATTTTGATCTGATTTTTTGTGCATGGTGTTAGAGAGAGGGCCAGATTCATTGTTTTACATGTAGCAGCCTAGTTTTCCACAGTACCACTTGTTGAAGAGGCTTTCCTTGTCCCATTTCATACTTTTGGCTCCTTTATCAAAGAATAAATGATCATGTATTTCAGGGTGGGTGTCAGGGATTCAACTCTATTCTATTGATCCACAGGACTATTTTTATTCAATACCATGCTGTTTTAATTACTACTGCTTTGTAGTGGAGTTTGAAGTTGGGATAGGTGATGCCTCCCATCTTATTTCCCCCAGGATTGCTTTAGCTATCTGTGGGGGTTTATTATTACATATGAATTTCAGGGAGTATTTGTCTAATTTCTTTGAAGAATGTCATGGGTATACTTATAAGGATTGCATTGAATCTGTATAAAGCTCTAGGGAGTATTATCATTTTAACAATGTTAATTCTCCCAATCCATGAGCAGGGAATGTGTCTCCATTTCCTCGTGTCTTCTTTTATTTCTTGAAGCAATGTTTTGAAGTTTTCTTTGTACAGGTCCTTTACATTCTCAGTTAAACTAATTCCTAGGTATTTGATTTTCTGTGACACAATTGTGAATGGGATCGTTTTCTTAATATCCCTTTCTTCTCTTTCATTATTTGTATATAAAAGTCATTGATTTTTGAGTATTGATTTTGTACCCTGCCACTCTACTATAGGTACTATTGTTTCTAGGAGCTTTTGGTAGAGAGTTTAGGGTTCTCTAGGTATAATATCATGTCATCTGCAAATAGTGATAGTTTGACTTTTTCCTTGCCTATCTGGATGCAGCACGGATCATCGACACCCACCCTGCAGCAATTTCTTCCTCAATACAGTCCAGGTATGCTGGTCCAGAGACTCAGACATGGGGCAGAGCGGTTGCTTGCTCTCCCTGTGCCCAGCTGTTCATGAGGCAGTCGGGAGGCATGGTGGGTTCTAGCCTTGGCCCACCACCCCGGCAGAACCTCACAACCAGCCAGGCGACCCCCCCACCCACTCCATGGGTGCCGCCATTTTCCACATCCGGACTTCCCTCTCTTCAGAACTCCACCCAGCCGACCAGCCCATCACAGCCCGGATCATCGACACCCACCCTGCAGCAATTTCTTCCTCAATACAGTCCAGGTATGCTGGTCCAGAGACTCAGACATGGGGCAGAGCGGTTGCTTGCTCTCCCTGTGCCCAGCTGTTCATGAGGCAGTCGGGAGGCATGGTGGGTTCCTAGCCTTGGCCCACCACCCGGCAGAACCTCACAACCAGCCAGACGACCCCCCCACCCACTCCCATGGGTGCCGCCATTTTCCACATCCGGACTTCCCTCTCTTCAGAACTCCACCCAGCCGACCAGCCCATCACAGCCCGGATCATCGACACCCACCCTGCAGCAATTTCTTCCTCAATACAGTCCAGGTATGCTGGTCCAGAGACTCAGACATGGGGCAGAGCGGTTGCTTGCTCTCCCTGTGCCCAGCTGTTCATGAGGCAGTCGGGAGGCATGGTGGGTTCTAGCCTTGGCCCACCACCCCGGCAGAACCTCACAACCAGCCAGACGACCCCCACCCACTCCATGGGTGCCGCCATTTTCCACATCCGGACTTCCCTCTCTTCAGAACTCCACCCAGCCGACCAGCCCATCACAGCCGGGCTCGCGGCGCATAGCGGCCGCGCGGTTCATCAATAAATGCTTTATTTGGAGGTATTTAAATAATATGCCTCCCGTGACGGCAAGCCTAGCAAGCTGCTCGTGTTGTATTTGACATGCCAAATGCCAGTAACAATTATATTAGGTCATTCCCATGACCTAATATAATGGTTTGAGGCTCTTTATGTTCCTGTAGCAAGCCGATGCCCTTTGCTCCTCTGGCATGAGACAGGACATATGGAGATATTACTGGTGCCCGCTCTAGCAAATAGATGATTAACGGGAAGATCGTGATTATCGTGATCTGGATGCCCTAAATTTCCTTTTCTTCCCATACTTGTTTGCTATGACAAGTACTTCCAGTACTATGTTGAATAAAAGTGGTGAGAGTGAGCACCTTGTCTTGTCCCCGATCTTAGGGGGAAGACTTTCAGTTTTTTCCCCATTGAGGACGATGCTCGCTGTAGGCTTTTGATTATCTGGTATTTTTTAATGATGGTGCTACATTTAATTTTATAGATTAATTGTTGTGTTATTTGGCCTGAATGCTGGTCCAGAGACTCTCACACATGGGGCAGAGTTGTTCCCTTGCTCTCCCTGTGCACAGCTGTTCATGAGGCAGTCAGGAGGCATGGCGGGTTCTAGCCCTGGCCCACCACCTCGGCAGAGCCTCACAACAAGCCAGACCACCCCTCCTCACTCCACGGGCACCGCCATTTTCCACTTTTGGACTTCCCTTTCCTCAGAACTCCACTCAGCAGACCAGCCCATCACAGCCCGGCTCGCGCGGCTGCTTGTGGCCGTGCGGTTCATCAATAAATGCTTTATTTGGAGGTGTTTAAAAGAGTTTGCCTCCCACTCGGCAAGCCTGGCAAGCTTCTCGTGTTGTATATGATATGCCAATTTCAGTAACAATTATATTAGGTCATTCCATGACCTAATATAATGGTTTGAGGCTCTTTATGTTCCTGTAGCAAGCCGATGCCCCTGGCTCTACTAGCATGAGACAGGACATATGGAGATATTACTGGTGCCGCTCTAGCAAATAGATGATCAACGGGAAGATCGTGATCGTGATCATTATTTGGCCACCTGTATTTTTCTCTCCACTTTATTTATTTATTAACTAATTTTTTTTTATTATTCCACCATGAGATATACAGTTACAAAGATGGTCATGATTGGGTTTCAGTCATAAAGTATTCCAGCACCCATCCCTCCACCTGTGCCCTACTCCCACCACCAGTGCCCCCAAATTCCCTCCCCCTCTGTAGCAGGCACTTTTTCCTTTTCTTCTCTCTCTCTCTCTCTCTCTCTCTCTTTCTTTCTGGCTTGCCCTACAGGCATTTGGGCATTACCATATAACTTCTTTTGTGTACATTCAATACTCAGTTCTAGTCTGGTGTGCCATTCCCCACAATTATTAGAATACTGACCACCTGTATTTATATTTTTATTCCTTTTATTCTTCGTGGGTCTATGGATCAATTCCAGGGCGTTTCCCATGTGAGGTACTCTATCACTGAGCCAAATTCCTAACTCTTTTACTCAGTTTTAAGAAAGACTTACCTTGCTTTACTGTTTGCTTTATATCACTCCAGTAATCATTATGACTGTTATGGGATTATTTTGCAAGTATTTGTATAGGGTGGACTTCTTCTCTCCCTTTAATTCATCCCTCTTCCATCCCTCCATGCCATCCTCACTCTGTTTCTCCCTCTCTTCCTCCCTCTCTTTTTCCCAAATCAGAGAGTTAGTACAGGACCCAAAGTGCTGACTTGCTCAAATCAGGGCTAGTAGAGGGCCCAAGTGCTGGCTGTGTTGCTTCCTGCAGACTCCAGTTCTGACCTTCACACCTCATATGGTGCACAGGGGTCACTCCTGAGCACAGAGTCAGGAATGGGCTCTGAGCACCTCTGGGTGTGCCCTCCCCACAAAGCAACTTACTTTGATGGTGCATTTTATTATGTTTCAATTTATAATTTAAGTAACTTTATATAACTTGGAAATATTAGAATCTTCTGCATTATTTATTCCTTCCAACTGCATCCAAATCTAGGTGCTTTGAAGTTTTGAAAATACATATCATATATGTTTCTACATATATTTGATGATAGAAAAATAACATACAGCTTTTCAACAAATTGTGACGCTACTGTTGCTGTCTCATGATTAAAGAGTTGTTGGTAATGTATTAAATAACCAGTTTCTGTGTTTAAGGAGCCATCTGTCTTCCAAGATAAGAAATGGGTTTCCTGAAAGAAGGTGATCTGGTGACTTACTTTGATATTAGCTAGGTACTTTACAATTCATTACTAAGGAGCATTTGGGGGAAGTATTAATTAATTAATTAATTAATGGATTGATTTACTGTCATCTTACAAAGTATTCCTAGAAACTTGAATGTACATTTTGGCAAGCATATCTCCCTTATGCTTAAAGTGGCTGAAGATTTTTTTTCAACTTCTATACCATATAGTGATTTGTTTTAGCTGATAAATTCCTTGAAATTTTCCTATCCATAAAGCAGGACAGTGTCAGAACAGTGCTCGAATCTAGCTCTTTCAGCTCTGAAAGCTTTGTACGTTTTCGTGTCATAATGGAGTGACATTATTATCTTAAACTGCCAAGATGTATTACTGTGTAATTATAAGGACAGGAAGACGATCTAGTCAATACTTAACACTCCCTCATGTTATTACATAGACATGTGTCTTTAGTCATGCTCCTGGAACCCTACACCATGTGCAGCCGCTGAGGTTCAGGAGACATCTGATGAGCAATCAGGATAAGTAACAGACATTGAAGAGGAGGGTAGATGGATTTTGGCTGAGACGAAATACGCCAGCGAAGAACAGAATGTATTTATTGAGTCCTTAGACATTTAGTGCCTTTTGAAGTGTCAAAAGTAAACTTGTTCTGGTTATCCTACTTCATTTACAAAGACTAATTTTAGTTTATTTAAAAATTTGTCACTTTATCTGATTTTTAAAATGTAATTTAATTCTAGTAAATGATGATCATAACTGTGCAACAAAAACACTTGCCTTTTGATTAGTATTCCCCAGGGAGTTAATAGTTTTCCACCCCACTACTAGAAATAAAAAGATACTTTATATAAGCCCATCACACCTGTCACATACCACGTCATTAATAATTCATGCCCACTGTCTTGCCAAGTAAAACTTGAGCAAAGTTTTAGATTTTTGAAGTTAAAATTTAGAATCATAATTATTTAATAAATGTTTGTGAAAGCCAGCTGTTCACTTTGAAAAACCCTTAAGAGAAGCCATATGCAGGGCTAATAGAATCAATACAATTACAGTGTCCTCTTATGAATAACATATAATGCTATTACGAGAAAAGTACATGAAGTTCCCAAAGCTGTGTGTTTGTGGAGACATCACAGTCACTCATGATTGTTGCCTTTTGAAAATGCGTTCCATAAATGAGCTCAGGAAGACAAAAGCTGTGGGTAACAGTCACCACTGATACATACATGATAGTGGAGGAAAGGCTTCTTCTGTCACACGTTTCTATCGATGCTATGAAGACATTTGATGTTTAAAATTATTAAAGGTTCAAATTGTCATGATTTTCAGTGCAAATATAAAATATAGAAAATATGGAGTAAGAACAGAACAGCTTAAATTTGTAAACTCTAGGTTTGGGTATATTTTATTTCTCATTTCCTCTTCCCTTAAAAGAGGAAATGTTTTGATCATATATTATACACTATTATGTTATATGTGGACATTATACAGATAATTAGTATGTATTTTCCTAACTTCTGCTATTATAATATTCCCTAATTCTTGCCCACCTCTACCTAGAAAATATTTTCTCTGGACAATACAGTAGTTCTCCTAAGTCTGTACTTTTTAATGATATAGTAATTTTTTCACTTCAAATTGTGTAGAAGAAAAGAATAACAATTTTTTGGAAAGTTTAACAGGATTACAGCGAGTGGAATAAATGGAGTTAAATTCTATGGACAGCATCTAATTTGCAGAAGAATTTTATTTTGTAGATTTTTAATATGGGTTTGTAGAGGAGATTATCATCAACTTAATCCTCAAAGAATTCATGAAATGCCTATTTTATGTTGTTGTTTTTAGTAAAAAGAGATTTCAGTGTATTAATCATAGATGAAAACATGTCCAAGTATACTGTAGGAAATGAAAGTAATCCCCTCCATGTTTAAATCCTCCATCACCATAGAGAATGCCACATAACTTGCCCACAATTTTTTGTATATTTTCATTGTCTGTCATTTTTCATTCATGCCTTTGAAACTCTTGCTTGCTTTGGTTTGCTATTCAAACAAATATCAGCTGAGTTTATTTGAAAACTAAAACAAATTGCAGCACTTTAGGTCATTAACTGCAATCAAGCATTTGCCACTGACAGTATATTCTGTGACTGCAAATCTTGAAAAAGGATTTGGGGTAGTTCCAGATCTGTTAACTTCTATATTTGAAATATCGAGTGAAAAACAGAAGAGAGAAATGTAATTATCTATTTATGTATATATGTTATTTTAATATGGTCTTTTAAGTATGCATTTAAATGCTTCACTAAACGATTTGTGTCATTCTAGAGCTGGCACAAAGTACTGTATCTTGAAATGGTTAGTAACATGATATTTACAGAATGTGGGTTACTTTGGAATGTGTCTCTCCTTGTTCTCTTATAATACTTATAAAATCTGTGGTTATGTCAAATAATTTATGCATATAATTTATATTGTCTTCTTGGAATTCTCAGAGATTCTGTCTTGTTTTCTAGAAGATCACACTCCAACATTAAAGAATATTTTTACTAAAGAAAGATCTCATATTTTTACATGTTTTTAAAATGTCTTAGACACATTTGTCAGTAGAAAAAACTTGAATTACATTTGTTAAAGGGAAGAATCTGTTAGGTAGAGCATAAATCACTGTATCACTGTCTTCCCGTTCATCATCGATTGGCTCGAGGGGGCACCAGTAACATCTCCATATGTCCTGTCTCATGCTAGTAGAGCCCAAGGGCACCTGCTTGCTCCAGGAACATAAAGAGCCTCAAACCATTCCATCAGGTCATGGGAATGAGGTCTAAAATTGTTACCGATATTTGGCATATCAAATATGACACGAGTAGCTTGCCAGGCATAAATTGTCTTATAATAACTTGATACTGGGCAATGATACATCAAGAGGTAGATAATAATTGTAACCTAAACATCAGTGTATACAGAAGATAATTCAAACAAATTATAATTCTAAATGTAAATTATGAGCCTATTAAAATGTTAAAGAAAACATAGCAGAGATCTCTAGGAGCTAGATATTGAAGATTTGCGTTAGACATGATACCAGGAACATCGTTTATAAAATAAAATCGTCACAAATTAGAATTAGCCAAAATAAAGACACTTGTGCTATGATGCATCCTGAGAAGGCCACAAGAAGCAAGCCAGAGGCAAAATGCGTGGCAAGCCCCGGGAGCCCTAGTGCTGCAGGGCTGAGATCGTGCCAGGCACACCCGAGGTCTTGACAGTACTGGCAGAAGTGAGTTCCCAGGCCCAGGCACTGGAGCTTAGGCTGAGGGTTGATGGGCTGGCCTCAGCGTGCCTTTCAGGGTACAGCACCTATGAAAAGAAAGGATGAATGATAAGATAGGCTATAGGGAAGGAAAATTTTTACAAAACATTTTCACCGAACATTGTTAGTAGAATATGTAAAGAACTCTCAGTGTCCAACCGTATAAAAAATCAACTATGTAAATGGAAAAGAAAACAGCCACTTCACCAAAGAGGTACAATATAAACAAACACACATATGAAAAAAACTCCAATATTATTAATTATGTAGTACATGCCTGTTAAAACTACTATAACATTAAAAAACATGTTATTGCAGACATAATTAGAAAACAGAAAAATAGTCATGATAGCAAGTGTTGACGAGACTTCATAGGTACTGGGTCTCTCATCCATTGCTAGTGTGAGTATGAAAGAAAGTGTTTTTAGAAGATGGCTTGAAGGTTTCTTTTTGTTTGTTAAATCACAGCCTGAAGTGTTCAGGGCTTGTTTCTGCTTGGTGCTCAGGGTAACTCCTGAGAGTGCTCAGCAGACTGTAAGTGTAGTGGACGGAATTCAGGTGTCCTGTTCTCAGCCTGCTGAGCAATGTCTCCTGCCTGCACTTTCTTGTTTATTTGTTTTTCGGCCACACCAATACAATCCGGGGCTTACTCTGAGTGTACCCCTAAAGCTACACAGAAATTACTCCTGTGGCAATTGTAGCACCATATGCAGTACTGGGTATTGAAAGAGGGTTAGCCACATACAAAGGAACTGTTGTCTTATCTTTGTACTAGTTAAAGGCCACAATTTCTTATAAAAATTAAGTATACATTTACTATACCATCCAGAAGTTTTAGTCTTGGGCATTTATGACAGAAAACACGAAAACCTTTACAAGACTGTTCACAGCATCTTTGTAATAACAAAAACTGTAAAGAAGCCAAATGTCTTTTTTGTAGGGGAATGCATATAATACCCCTGGTGCCATCCAGTGGAACACTTCTCATCAATAAGAAGAACAAATGTCATTTGTATACACCACAACTTGAGTGGAATTTAAAGGCATTCTGCCTTAATGAAAATGCCAGTTTCATGCCATTTCACCCCAAACTGATAGAATTACTGTAATAAATAACAGAATAATAATATCCATGGAACAGAAACAAGGTGTGGTTTGAGAACGTCAAGAGAGCTCCTTCGTAGGGTCCGGAGAGATAGTGTAACTGGTAGGATGCTTGCCTTGCACTCAGATAACCTGGTTTTGATCCCTAACATGCCATATAGTTCTTGAAACCCTACCAGGAGTGAACCCTGAGCACAGAGGCAGGAGTAAGTCCTGAGTGCTACTGGGTGTGGCCCCCAAAACAAAAAATCAAAACAAAAAAAAAAAGAGTGCTTCTTTGTAGTGATGACATAGTTTTATGTCCTGGTTGGGATGCTGTTAGTGACTGTGCACATAGAATACCAATGAGTGAATGAAACTCACTGAATCTTGGGAATACTAAATTCAAGGCTTTTTTCCTTCAAAAGAGAAAATAAAATGGCATGCAAAACTTTTTTATTGATATGTTTCCCCAGTTTGCTGGAAGTAAAATTTAACTATAAATTTCCTTATAAAAACGATCTGATCATTATGTAGATCATGAATCCCATGAGTATTTTTAATGAATTTATTATTCGTGATGTGATAACTTATAGAGTCCCCTGAGCACAGAGCCAGAAGTAAGCTCTGAGCATAGCTGGTATGGTCAAAAAAAACAAAACATAACAGACCAAACAAACAAAGGTTTTTCTATTCTCCTGAGGCTAATTCTGTCAGTAATATGAAAAGAGAGAGAAAAGAGATTATTTTTTCAGCCTAAAATTTGTTCCAGGCAAGGATGAGAATCAAGTGTCAATCAATGATTTTCACTACTAACATTAGCATAGTATATCTTAGCTGAAAATTTTTATATATTCGTTCAAAGTAACTATATTATATTTGAAAGTAGATGTAGACCCTGACAGAAAGCAAGACAAAGTCGGAGTTGAATCTGGTTCAAAAGGTCATTGGGAATGTGACATGACATTAGTACATATACTTCCCAAGCCCATGAAACCAAGAGGCATATGAATGGTTATCTTTGTTTCTACCTTTCATTTCTTGGATAACAGGTAACTTATCTAAAATATAATATTCACTGTGCTCATAACAACATTTATCTGTGTAGGTGGTTGAAGTTTGAAGAAGATGTGGAAGACGGGGAGAGGCGGTGGAGTAAGCCCCCACGTGGCTACTCTCTCGTTGCACAGCTTGTTTGAGTTAAGAAGTTGTGTTCTGAATGGAACCGTGTTGCTGGATATGCATGCCAGCAGTCTGGAAGAAATTGCAGGTATGTCTTCCTCATCATATAGGACCTCTTCCTCTTTGTCTTTTCCTGTGAAGCATGATAGTTTTCCTGTGAAGGAATTTATATAGAGAGATGTGAGGGACAATAAAGAGATAAATACGTGTTCAAGAGATAATACAGGCTTAGAAAAAGCTTGTATTTCTTAAAAGGTAAAAGAAAATTCTCAATTTCCTTTTCCTCATAATTCTATACATATGTGACCTTTGGGAAATAAATGGCCATCATCTGTATGTGGAATCTTATATATAATTTCCCTGCTGTCCTCTCATTATATATAAATTATATATGTATGTATATATAAGCATAGGTTACTTGTCATTTGTCTTCCTGTGGTTCATTGATTTACTTGAGTGGGCACCAGTAACATCTCCATTCATTGGGAAGGAGGTCCACTATTGTTACTGTTTCGGCATATCGAATATACCACGGGTAGCTTGCCAGGCTCTGCTGTGGCTATGGGTTTATCCCACGGGACCCAGTCTTTTTCTGTCAGACCATCAACCATCCAGGGCCCACGGGGCAGAGCCCTGGGTATAGATGTATATATACACATACATGATATATACACATATATGTATAAATGTACATATATCACTGTCACTGTATCACTGTCTTCCCGTTCATCATCTATTTGCTTGAGCGGGCACCAGTAACATCTCCATATGTCCCGTCTCATGCTAGTAGAGCCCAAGGGCATCTGCTTGCTCCAGGAACATAAAGAGCCTCAAACCATTCCATCAGGTCATGGGAATGAGGTCTATAATTGTTACTGGTATTTGGCATATCAAATATGACACAGGTAGCTTGCCAGGCAACCCAAAAAAGAAAAAAAATAACAAAGCATAACCCTGAGTGAGGGTAGCCCGGCCTGAAACAAAGCCTGAGTATGATCATATAGCCTGAGCAACTCCGAGGCTTGGTCTTACTGGTGCAGCATGTCGGGGGCCTGGTTGAGCAGTGTGTAATACTGTTGCACGCCTCCCACCCGACCAGCAGGGGGCTTGGCTTCTCCATCACCATTGCTTTGATGACGTCAACCTGCGCGGCTAAACAGTACATATATACATACATATAAATAAAATATAAACTCTTAGTAGTAGGTCTAGAATAAGAACTAGAATTTATGAACTCCCATTTAGTTTTTAATTTTTTTTACATTCTCATATGTTTAATTCGACTTTCAACATTTAGAAACAGAAGGGGAAATCTGTAAAGCTAAGTGTTTTTACTATGTAAATGCATGAGACGATCAAATGGAAAAGGTTCAGCAAGTAATAAAAATGTTAGTTTAGAACAGAACAAAAAATGTAAAGTATTCCATTTATTTATTTTAAAAGTATCAAAGCATTAAGTTTTAGAGGACAAGTGGTAGAGATTGGTTTTCAATGTAATGTTCTGAGTAGCTCCTGTGGTGAGAGATTGATACTAGAATCCTATTATGGACATTTAGGACAGTAGTTATATTTAGGGCATGTCTCAGTGCTACTCTAGAAATAAAGTCAAAGAATTACAGTGTTTTTTTGATATGAGAAAAACACAGCTGTAAATTAAAAAACAATACAAAGGCAAAGTTTTGAAGTAGTATGTGAAATGAATAGTCATGGGTTTACAATAAAAACAAAGGAGTGAAAGCTATTTGATTAAATTAATCAATTAAAGTAATTATACAAAAAAAATTAAAATTAGTTTTTAAACCCTTTTTTTTAACATTTTATTATACCACCGTGAGATACAACGTTGTTCACGCTTGGGGGGTTTTGGTCACAAAGTGTTCCAGCACCCTGCCCTCCACCAGTGCCCCTCAACCACCACCCATGTCCCCAATTCCCTCCCCCCCCACGTCCTGCCTAAATGGCAGGTTTTTATCTCCTCTCTCTCTCTCCCTCTCTCTCCTCCTCCCACACATTGTGGGTTGCACTACGCATACTTAGAAGCCATCATTTGCATTTTTTTGTCTGTATTTAATGCTCAGTTCTATGTTGGTATCAGACCTTTAGACATTTGTTCACACATGTTCCCTTCTCTATCTAACCAAACCTCTGACTCCCACGTGCTTGCGGTAATTTCCACTTTTGGTAAGATCACCTGGTATATTTATGTCATGCAAATAAATGCAGTCATTCTATGTCTCTCTCTTTCCTTCTGACTAATTTCACTCAACATGATTCTCTCCATGTCCATCCATTTATAGGAAATTTTCATAACTTCATTTTTTTTCTGACAGCTGCATAGTATTCCATTGTGTAGATGTACCACAGTTTCTTTATCCAGTCATCAGTTCTCGGGCATACTGGTTGTTTCCAGGTTCTGGCTATTGTGAATAGTGCTGCTATGAAAATAAAAAGTGCGGATTGTGTTTCCGCTGTGTGTTTTTTAAGGTTAGAAAAAAAAAAGAAAAAACCCTTTCCTATGGAATTTATTATTTGTAAAGTTGAAAAACTTAAGATATTTCTACGTCTTTTTAATTTAAAATTTGTGGTTTTCAAGACACGTTGGTGGTGCTCAGGGCATTCTCCCTGCTCTACACGCAGAGATCAATCCTCATGGTGCTCAGGGGACCATATGGGGTATTAGGGATAGAACCTATGTTGACCACTTGCAAGGCAAATGCCCTCCTTGTTGTACTGTTGTTCAGCCCTAGAAAACTTTAATGTCTTAATTTAATTTTTGAGCTGACAAATAAACCAAAGAAACCCCAATACTGTGTGTTCTTCATTAGATAAAAGGGATAATATTATTTTAGAAAAATAACATAAAAGAATCTTCAGAACACCTTATTAAGTGTCTTTTCTACTTTTCATGGGAAAAATAGAAGTTAAAATTTAAGATTGTATCTGAGGAGTTCTCTGACTTTGGAACCTGTGCTCCTTCTATTACACTAAAGCTACTGTCCGAGGAAAGAAAAGGCTGGAAGTACATGTAGCCCAAAGCTTATGACCATTGTTCTATTTTAAAATTACTCACAGAGATAGTATAGTGGCTAAGGCACTTGACTTGCACCTGGCTGACCCTGGTTTGACTCGCAGCATTTCATATAAGGTTCTATGAATACTGTTAATACTGCTGAACACAGAGTCATGAGTGAGCCCTAAACACCTTCAGTTGTGGCTCCAAGACAAAATAAATAAATAAACAAACACTATTAAAATTACATGCATTACAATATGTGAAGTGAAAGAAAGAATATCTTTGCACACAATATTATGTAAAAAGTGAAAAATCATAAATGAAATCCTAAAAAGATGAGTCTTCCTTAACTTAAGTTCCTCTTGCATAGAGGTTATTCTTCAAAATATGTGACAAGAGTCTGAAAGACTATATAATTAAATATGGTACACTACTCAGAAGAACATGATATGGTAATGGTTAGTACTCAAAAAGAATTAATGAATATACAAATTTAAAAATTAGGAAATGTAAAGAATGAAAAATAATAAGGAATATAGGCTATCAGGCTCAAACATAAAGAATATAGGTTATCCAGCTCAATTTCTTAGTTTTGAAGTATTGGTTGATACCCAGTTGATTTTTTTTATATTTTAATTGTGACTCAAATGAACAGCTTGTAGATGATGGACAACAGCCAGATGGGGTGATAGTTGCCAATGTCGTGGATGTCTCCCTTCTTGAACAGTAGAAATGTCCTGCTGGTTTTCCATTGGGAAGGAACCTTGCATTCAGAGAGGTAGTGTGTGAAGAGCCGAGCCAGTGTCTTGATGAGTATTGATGGTAGATTCTTCAGGTGTTTGGGTCTGACTTTGTCTGGGCCTGGTGCTGTTTGCTTCTTTATCAACGAAATGGCATGTCGGATTTCAGAAGGGAGAACATTGGAAACAACATATCCATCCTGCGGAATTTGGTATGTGGGCAGGTGGACATGGCTATCAAAAAGATCCAAGTAGAGGTCATGGATAATCTTCTCCATTGCCTTTCTGGAAGATGTGATAGGTCCATCAGGACGTTGGAGAGCAGTCATCTTGGTGTTATAGTTGGTGAAGGACAGGCAGGCAGTGAGAATGCTTTCCCCAGCTTCTGCTGCATCGGCCAGTATTGTTGCTCTTCTCTATTTGAGGTCTTCCTTTATGGCTTCTCTGCACTGCTTTGAGATTGGACATTAGGATTTGGTTGCCTGAGGCTTGCACCTTGCCATGTTGGCGAATGAGCTTGAGAGTTTTTGAAGACAAGCATCCTTTTGTGGCTTTCTCTCTCTCTGTGTTCTTCACACAATAATGGAGGTGCTGAACCAGTCGGTTGAATTCTTCATTGATGTCATCAATGATGGCATCTTCCCATGTTGCTGCAATGGTCAGTGGTCACTCCGCAATAGAAGGGGTCATCCTGAACAGGATTGGCAGAACATTAGATGAAGGAAAACCATGAGAGCAAGCTGGCTTCCGAAAAGGATTCAGCACAATCGACCATATTCACACGGTAACCAAGCTCATTGAGGTTTGTAGGGAGTTCTAGATGCCGCTCTGTCTCATATTCATTGATTTAAAGAAAACCTTTGATTCTGTTGAGACCGAAGTGGTCATCGAAACCCTAGTCAAACAGGGGATTCAAACTCAATACATCAAGATCCTTTATGAGCTGTATTACGGATTCACCACCAGGATCTCACCATTCTACAAGGAAGTGATCGTTGATGTCAAAAGAGGGGGTTCGGCAGGGTGATACCATTTCACCAAAACTCTTCAGCACCACCATCAAGAACATCATGTGACAATTAGAATGGGAAGGAACGGGAGTGAAGACAGACGGTTGGCAACTATACTACCTCCGCTTTTCTGATGACATTGTTATAATATTTCTGGCAATGATGGTGCCTTTGGTGGGGTTTGAAGGCCAGACAGCCCAGTTCTCTCTTGGGAACAGTTGCAGGACACTGCATTCCACTCTTGAGAGGTTCAAGAGACTAAGTATGGCAAGAAACATTGTGCCTCTCTCTACACGTGGGCTCCTTTTAGCAGTCCAAGAACAAATTTTTTACCTGCAAAATGCTTTGAGTGACATCTACAGACTTGGATTTCCAGCTCCATAATCTTCCAGGACTGTCCCTTATCCATTTCATGACTTTAGGGTATCCTAAAAATGGAGCTTCCTTTGAATGCAGAGCCTCACAACAATCCAGACGACCCCCGACTCCATGGCGGCCTCCATTTTCCACATCCGGACTTCCCCCTCGTCAGAACTCCACCCAGCAGACCAGCCTATCACAGCCCGGCTCATCGAGATCCACCCTGCAGCAGTCTTTTTTTAATCCGGCCCAGGTATGCTGATCCAGATCCCATCACATACATGGGGCAGAGCTGCTACTGGCTCTCCCTGTGCCCAGCTGCTCATGAGGCACCCAGGAGGGATGGCAGGTTCTAGCTCTGGCCTGCCACCCCAGCAGAGCCTGACAAGAAGCCAGACGACCCCCCCACTCCATGAGGGCCTCCATTTTCCACATCTGGACTTCCCCCTTGTCAGAATTCCACCCAGCAGACAAGCCTATCATAGCCCGACTCTCGCGGCTGCTTGCAGCTGCACGGTTGATCAATAAATTCTGGATTTTGAGATGACTAAAAGAGTATGCTACCTGCACAGCAGAGCCTGGCAAGCTACCTGTGTCGTATTTGATATACTAAATAGCAGTAACAATTATAGACCTCATTCCCATGACCTGATGGAATGGTTTGAGGCTCTTTATGTCCTGGAGCAAGCAGGTGCCCTTGGGCTCTACTTGCATCAGACAGGTCATATGGAGATGTTACTGGTGCCTGCTCGAGCAAATCAATGATGAATGGGAAGACAGTGATACAGTGACACAGTGATTGTTCTAATAATACTAAACATTAGCCAAGTGGCACAAATGCTGGCTGACTTCGACCAAGAATGTGGAAAGATAGGTCTACAGCTGAATCTCAACAAAACAATGTTCATGAAAAATGAACTAGTTCCAGAGGCCCCATAAACTCTCAATGAAACAAACATCTCTGAATAAAGAAGTTATGTGTACCTAGGTTGAGAAGTCAACATGACGAATGATCTAAAACCTGAGCTGCGCAGGAGGAAGAGAGGCGGCATGGAACACCTTCAAGAGCATCGAATAAATAGCTAAAAAGGACAAAGAAACTCTGGCTTTGGGCACATCACTTCAACTCCACCATTCTTCCTGCAATGACATACGCCTCAGAGCCCTGGGCCCTACGAAAGCAGGATGAGAATGCTAATTGGGTTTCCCAAAGAGGAATCAAAAGAGTTATGCTTGGAATATCATGCCTCGCTCAAGTGAGAGAAGGAATCTGGAGTTCTGACCTCCGTCTCTGTCCTGTTTGCCAAGGCATCGAAAATCAGATGGGCTGGACATGTAATGCAATTTGGAGACGACTGCTAGGCTAGAGCTGTCACTGACTGAATCCCACGGGACTTGAAAAGATCACGTGGCTGCCCACCTACAAGATGGTCAGAGTTCTTCGGCAAGACTCTGAATGTATGCTTTGAGGCTCTTTGTATTCCTGAAGCAAGCACATGCCATTGGGCTACACTGGCATGTGATAGGGTCAAACGGAAACTTTACTGGCATCCGCTCAAGCAAATTGATGAGTAATGGGATGTCAAGTGATAAAGACTCAAATGAAAGGGCTTTTCTTAGCACTTAGCAATTTAGGAAACAGCTTTCTATAGTAACTTTTTGATAGAACAATCCTGGAGCTCAGTATTATTATTGTATTTCATAAATAAACAAGCTGAAATTTAGGACTTAAAGTTTTACACAAAATGACTAGTTTATGTATCTAAGTCCTTGGGACCATGGTTTTTCAAAGTTATTAGCTGGAAATCAGGTTTTGATTAGTTAAATGTAGTAAAGTTATAAAATTCCTCAACCTGGAAAAATTACCTTCAGAAAATATCTTTCATGGTTTCACCAGGTTTAGATTTATAAATGAAATAATTTAATGCTTTCTCAGGACCTTCTGTTAATGAGAGACCTCTGTAGGTTGGGGCACCGAGATGCAGAGATGAGACTTCAGGAATGAGACATAAAGTCATTAATTTTTAATAATCGCTGGCTGGCGGGACAGCAGCTCATCTTTGCAGCTGACAGCTTATAGAATGACCTCAACTTTTTCATATACCCACAGCATCAAAGAATAACATAGTTTTATACTACAGACCATTCACATATTTAGCATAGGATAGAGATTGGAAGGAGACAAACAACAGCCATACCTGCAGGGGTGCTATCTAGGTGAGGTGAGAAATAAACAAAAGAATGTGTGACAGTTTGCAAATTCTGCCTTCCTGACAAGCTCAAGATGGAAAGAAAGATCTTATCCACCGTGGAGAAACAGAAATAGAAGAAAAACTTGTTTGTTATCTGTACTCCAAGCAGCTTCCATTAGACTCCATCTTAGACTAGCTACAGCCAACAAGGAGATGTGGCACAGGGAAATGACCCAGGATAGCAGCGTCCCTGGTTGCATCGTGGAGACAGTCTCATCAGGGAAGTTCACACACTACCTCTACTGGGAGAAACCCTATGTATCGTCAACAGGCAGTGTCCGTCAGACCTTGTGTATCCTTTGATCTGCTTTCTGCCAACAACCTTCTGAGCAGTGCTCAAGGTGTCTGGGACCCTCCCGCTGAGGCTCAAGCCCTGTGGTGGTGGTGTATACCTGGGCCATTCCGCTGGTTCTTGGAGACCTCCACAGTCACCCCAGTGGTGTTCCGTGGCACCAGTACCATACCCAGTGATGTGTGGAAATGGGCCACACAATGGCCAAGATTGAGCCAGGGTTGTTACGTGCAAGGTAGGTACTTTAACCCCTGTATTATCTTTCCTGATACGTTAGTGCCTTCTATAGGAATTTATTCCTAATAGGAAATATTTTGTTAACTTTACTGAAATTCCATTCCCTGATTTTATCACCCCTAGCTCAGTCTCAGTTTTGTTGCCTTTGTCCTTGCTTCCTTTCCCCAACTTTGCTTAAATTGGTAGATTACATGAAGGTTGTTTGTTGTGTCAAATTTAGTTCTTAATCACTTGTATCAGTTGTATCGCTTGTCTTCACAGTGATCATGAATTTGCTCGAGTGGGCACCAGTAACATCTCCATACATCCTGTCACATGCTAGTGTAGTTCAAGGGCATCTGCTCATTCCAGGAACATCAAGAGCCTCAAACCATTTCATCAGGTCATGGGAATGAGGTCTATAATTGTTACTGGTATTTGGCATATCAAATACGACATGGGTAGCTTGCCAGGCTCTGCCGTGCAGGTGGGATACTCTTGTAGTCACCTCTAATCTCAAGCATTTATCGATGAACTGGGAAAAGATCAGCTTTTCTGCTGGATGGAGCTCTGATGAGTGGGGAGTCTGGATGTGGAAAATGGCAGCCCTCATGGTGTGGGGGTTCCTCTGGCTTCTTGCAAGGCTCTACTGGGGTGGAGGGCCAGGGCTAGAACCTGCCTTCCCTCCCGGGTGCCTCGTGATCAGCTGGGCACTGGGAGAGCTGGTAGTAGCTCTGCCCCATGGATATGAGTCTTTGTATGAGGCATACCTGGGCTGGGCTTGAAAAAGATTACTGCAAGGAGGAGCTTGTGATCAGCTCTTCTGCTGGGTGGAGCTCTGACGAATGGGGAGTCTGGATGTGGAAAATGGCGGCCCTCATGGTGTGGGGGTTCCTCTGGCTTCTTGAGAAGCTCTTCTGGAGTGGAGGGCCAGAGCTAGAACCCGCCTTCCCTCCCTGGTACCTCGTGATCAGCTGGGCACGGGAGAGCTGATAGCAGCTCTGCCCTGTGTACCCTTACAAATGAAAGTAGTTCTGTGGAAGTCTCAATACCTTAAATAGCTTTTAAAAAGTATTATTTCTGTCCTTTTTATTAGTTTGAAGCTTTCTGGCACCGGGTCGCTTAAGCTTGCACCTCCATGAGAGAGCAGTCTGTAAAATGTCAGTCAGAATGTAAGCACTGAGAGCTAATACTACACAGAAAACTATGATTACAAATATTTATGTTAATATGATTATCTTTTTAATGGTTAATGAAAAGAAATTCCTCTTTATTGGGTAATTTTAATTAGACTTAATACAAAGGTGTTTATTTTTGGTCTCTATAAAATCTCATCCAAACTTTTTATCCCTAGAACATATAATTATTTTCTGTCATTCGCTGTTACTTTTCCTTTGTGACAACTGAACTATATTACTAAATGTCTAGTAAATCATTATTTATTTACATATTAAAATTTCTAACTTGGCAAGGGCTTGTTTTTTCTTTCTTTTTGGGTGACACACCCAACAGTACTCACAGGTTAGTCTTGACTGTGCTCAGGAATTAGTGGCACGGTATTTTTATATTGACATTTTGTCTTTTCATACCAATACTATGAGATAAAGAGTAGACTATTTTCCTCATTTAGTAAATGGAAAAATACAGGTAAAAGGTGATATTTATAGGGATAGAATAATTTAAATTATCCTATAATAAAAATTTTACTGTTTCCTGTTTATCTGTAAACATAATGTTTAACAAGAAGAAATGAAAAAATTTCCCTCTTCCTATTATTTTTTATTGCTAAATATTACTGAATATATTAGTCACTAATTTCAGTTTTTCTAAAGCTCAATAAAATAGTTTATCTTTAAGGGCTCTAAATCTTTATATATTACCAGTACAGACACTCTGAAGCATTAATAGTCTGTAAACATTTCTTAATAGCCAAATATTACATAGTCAAATATGTTATTAAAATAACATTTGAGCCAAATATTACTCAGATGTTATTTTTATAGTGATCAAGAAGTTTTACATCAATATTCTGATATGATTTTTAAAAGAATGTGAAATAATTATTGAAAAAGCTTGTTGTAGACTTAGGAGAAAATCTCATTTGTATCTGGCAGGTCTATCAAGGATTTTGGGTATAATTAAAGTAGGATTTTCTTTTGGATAAAATTAATTTTAAAATATCTATTTCCCAGCATTTCATAGAACTCAGAACAAATTTAAACTTCTTCCTTAAAAATGTATTTAACCTTTGTGAATCGAAACTTTCCAAATATGTTTTCTTACTGAAAACTTTATTCTGATAGACTTTTTAAAAGATATTACTTCTTAATTATTTTGCATAATCTATAGGCAATTTCATGTTGTATGTTTCTTCAAAACTAACACTGTGAAGATTAATATGGAAATAATTCCTAGAGAGTATATAAATTTTAACCTAATTCTGTCTCTGAGAATTAGGAAGAAATTAGATCTGAATAGGCCAGTACCATGAAGAGATGACTTTTCATAGATATCAACTCTGTCTGGGAGGCCTGGCTAGTGGAACCCTCCCCGGACCCTCCCTGCAGGAATGAGGGCGACCTGGATTTTGCAGATTCCATTCCTGTGAAAGGAGAGGGAAGGACTTAGGAAGAAGCATCTGCCTTGCCACTGTAGCAGAAAGGAAAAGAAAGACACCAGCACAGCGGGGTTCCTGAAAGCAGTCCTGTTTACTGAGCACAGTTTAAGCCTATTATACAATTTCTGGGTGGAGAGGGTTCCAAGCACAAACCAGGTAGCATCCTGGGCTATCACAAGAGATAACAATCACTGGTTTAGCATTTGCAAGGTAACAGTCACTGTGGTCAAAAGACCAGGCACATCCTGCCTCACCTTATTGTAAATCATTTGCCTGCCAGTGTCCCATTGGACAAGCACAGATGTCTTTCTCATAGATGTAAACACTTGAGCATCCGGAAGCTCCACTGCCCTGAGAACCTGGGCCCTGCCACCCAGGGCCTTAGGACAGGAACGTGCCAGACCCCAATACTAGCTGCTTAGAGCGCAACATATTCACTATAGGGGACTTACTTCGTTTAAAATCTTTTCCCTTGTCACTTGTATCACTTGTCTTCCCTTGTTCATCAGATTTGCTTGAGCAGGAACCAGTAACATCTCCATACGTCCTGTCGCATTGCTAGTGGCATCTGCTCACTCCAGAAACACAAAGAGCCTCAGACCATTCATTCAGGGTCATGGGAATGAGGTCTATAACTGACCTCATTAAACTGCTTAACATTGACATTAAAATATTTTAATGAAAGGAAAACAATAATCTGCCCCTTTGAATGTAGGTGAGTAATCATGTATGTTTAATATTCGCATACTGCTACACACTTGACCTGTATGTCAGCATTTTCATGGCAGTTTATATATTTTATTATACAAATTCTTAGTGCATACGAGCAAACTGTAGAATCTACCTCCACTCCCATTCCCTATGTGTTTCTCAGAATCTTTAAAAGTTAAATCATTGAGTTTTTAAGGAGGCAAATCAGTATAGGATGACCTTTCGAGGGCAAAAATTCATATAAAATGTGTAAAATTTCATGGTTGCTTTCAGTCAGTAGTCAAAATGATCTTGATTAAATAATTCCCTGATTAGAGTGAGAAATAAATTTTTATTCCTGAGGGATTATTACATAAATGCTACTCATTTTTGTAGAGCCGGTTAAAATGCCGGGCGAGTCTGACCTACTTTTCCTTTTTCTCTTGCTTCTTCTCTTATCATCCAGATCCTGGCATTGTGCTTTGGCAGGCTACACTCTATTATTTAGGCATCACACCATGCTGAGATAGTAGGATTTGACTCTGAGCCCAAAGCCATTATAGTCCATTATCCTTTTAGACTTTTCAAGCTTGAGATGAATATCGTAGTGGTGGTGAGAACAATGTAGAATCAGTGAATCAAGCTTCCTTTCATGTTTAGCTCTCACTTGTTATATTCTTAAGCCAAATGACCACTTTTCCAGTTCACTAAGATATTATTTGATTCTATTATACCGCAAAAGAGTGTACTATGCATTTTTTGTGACTTCCGAGCAGATGAGTGGTGTTTGTTTTCTGTTTGTTTTCTCTTATGTAAATTGTTTTAAATAAAATATTTTCTAAAAAAAAACTGAGGCTAGTGACTTCTCAGGTTTTGTAGTATACAAGTTTGGAAAGTCTAAACTTTGGTAGGAATTAAAAAGGTCACCCAGTATATGTTTTATTACATTATTGATTTTGGTTTTATTAGAATACTGAACTCAGTGGCTGGAGAGATAGTACATCAGGTAGGGATTTGTCTTGTACTCAGCCAACCCGGGTTTAATGCCCAGCACCTCATATTGTCCCCTGAGGCCTGCCAGGAGTGATGTCTGAGTGCAGAGCGAAGAGTAAAGGCTGGGTATGGCCCCCCAAAACAAAACAATTATTTTTAAGTACTGAACTTGGTTACACATCATGAGTACCAGAAGAAATTGCCATCTAATCATGTACTATTGGTATTTAATAATCTTATTCATGGCGTCCATTATAAGGTATATATAGTACATAGTTTAATGCAGTTTCTTATTTTAGAAGGATTTCTGCATAAAGTCATGATTTCTGTATAATTTAAAGTCTGCATAAATTAATTAATTTCAATTAATTTTTTTCAACTTAATACAGAACTATTCAACCATTGGTATCCTAAGAACTGATATATAGATTAAAATATTATTCTATAGTTTATAACCTTCCGAATCAGAAAAGACATAGGCAATTAAAATGAAAGTTATGTCTATCTTTAAAAGGTGCATTCAAGCTAGTTTCCTTGTAAGTAACACGTTGCTGGCTGCTAATTTTGTAAGATTCATGAGCTAAGAATCTTATTTTCTTTAGCATGATTGAAAGATAATAAAAAATACTAGTACTATGTTGTATCAAATTTCATGAAATTAAAATTTTAGTCTTCATAAATAAAACGTTTGTTTTATTAAAAATACAACTATGCCATTGTATATGAGCTATTTATGAGTGCTTTATGTTTTAAAAGCAGAAATAAAGAGTAGTGACAAGATCTTATGACCCACTAAGCTTAAAATATTTGTTATCTGACCCATAGCAGGTGAAAATTTCTCAGTGTTTATTTTAGAGAACTGAATCAACGATGAAGGGAAAGCTTTGATTAGTCTGAGTTATGGGAACCATGTCTCCCCGCCAGTATGGTTAAAGCTGTCAACTGAATTTAGGAGAGGTTTAATTTTTTTTTGTTGTTGTTTGTTTTTGTTTTTTTTTTAAGGGTAGAGGAAAGGGAACTTTTCTTTTAATATAACATCACAAAATCAAAACAATCTATAGAAAAAATATCAAAGCTATTTTGAATTTAAGAAAGATCACCCTGCGGTAAAACTCAAACTCGGAGGAGCAAACCGGCAGAATCACAAAGAATTAGAACCGTCGAACTTCCATGTTTTTGTTACGTGGAGACAAGATAGTTAACTGTTTTAGGTAGTTTTAGTTGGGTTTCCTGGGGTTTTGATTTGAAAATCCAAATGTCTTCCTTTTGCGATACTGTTACAAAGTACGGATGAATGCATGAAAACCATCACAAAGGTCAAGTCTGAGATGGGCTTCACGGAAATTATAAGAACAGTGTAGTCCTTGGAAATATTTACTGAAGTATTCATTTACTGATTGTTACATAGCTTTTCCTATATCTTTTGTCCTGAAATATCATTTAAGACAATTAATCTCCATTTTACAAAGAAGGCCGAGGTTTTCCTTTTTCACAAGGTCACACAGCTAGAATGCGATAGAGCGATTAAAACATGTTCCCTTGATTTTTTTCTTTCACACTGAAGGAAAAATAATGTAAAGAAATTATTGATACATTTTTTAAATCTTCAGTATAGAGTCATAGAGGGCTGTTTGCTATTATCTGCATTATATAGAGAGAATCTGCTTTAAAGGTCAGTTACTATTTGATCATCTAAAAGCAAATTAGTTAAAGTGACATTTATTGAGGTGATCTCTAAATCATTACCAGGAAACTTTAAAGGTCTTTTCATTCATCTACCTGTTTTATTTGCATCTTTTTAACATTATGTATAGAAATATAAATTGGTTCATTGAGCTTTCTGAACTCTCTAAAAGACCATATTAATATAAATATGTTTCAAGGAAGATTTAGAGAATGGATCTTCTGACCTTTTGAGTTCTTCACTCACCAAAATTCAAGCTGCCAGGGTCTTTACATCATATTTCCGTTGATAGTCTTGGGTTTACTTAAAAGAAGCAAGTAAATTATTCGCTACAGAAAAAAAAAGAGGAAAACTTTTATTAAAATAGAAATATGAAACCTCTTTCTAACTTTAGCATGCTAGTCATTTTTCTGGTACCTGTACTATTATTTATTTCTATTATCACTGTATCACTGTATCACTGTTTTCCCGTTCATCATCGATTGGCTCAAGCGAGCACCAGTAACATCTCCATATGTGCTGTCTCATGCTAGTAGAGCCCAAGGGCACCTGCTTGCTCCAGGAACATAAAGAGCCTCAAACCATTCCATCAGGTCATGGGAATGAGGTCTAAAATTGTTACTGATATTTGGCATATCAAATACGACATGGGTAGCTTGCCAGGCTCTGCTGTGGGGGTAGTATACTCTTGTATTCATACCTAAATCCAGCATTTATTGATGAACCATGAGAGCTGGACTGTGATAGGCTGGTCTGCTGGGAGTAGTTCTGACGAGAGGGAAGTCCGGATGTGGAAAATGGAAGGGGGTCATCTGGCTTGTTGCAAGGAACAAGCAAATGGAAGGGAAGTCCGGATGTGGCCCTCATGGAATGGGGGGGTCATCTGGCTTGTTGCAAGGCTCTGCTGGGGAGGCGGGCCAGGACTAGAAACCGCCGTCCCTCCTGGGTGCCTCGTGAGCGGCTGGGCACAGGGAGAACTAGTAGCAGCTCTGTCCCATGTCTGTGAGTCTCTGGATCACCATACCTGAGCCGGATTTAAAAAAGACTGCTGCAGGGTGGATCTCGATGAGCCGGACTGTGATAGGCTGGTCTGCTGGGTGGAGTTCTGAGGAGGGGAAAGTCCGGATGTGGAAAATGGAGGCCCTCATGGAGTGGGGGGTCGTCTGGCTTGTTGTAAGGCTCTGCTGGAGTGGCGGCCCAGGACTAGAAACCTCCCTGGGCACCTCGTGAGCGGCTGGGCACAGGGAGAGCCAGTAGCAGCTCTGCCCCAGGTCTGTGAGTCAGGTAAAGAGGAGATTTTTTCTCTTTTTTTCAGCTTTCTTTCCATTAGTGTGACTAATTATTCTCAATGCAACTATGTCCATTTGAAACATCATACTCTAAAATATTACATATAAAAATGGGATGCTTTATTTGGTTATTTAGGTTATTAAAAAGGTTATCAAGTCTTATTTGAACAACTTTCCAACAGAGGAAGGTAAACTGCTATTTAGAAGACCATGCTTAGAGATCTTTACAGGGATTCCTTTCTGTCTCCTGATGAAGTGTTGTCCAAATTATCCATGCTGAGTTCACTGATGGCTGCGAGTAGAAGAGCTGCATTAACCTTCCGGCCTTATGTCTTCAGATATGGTCCTGGATCAGCAAGTGAGCTCTGGTCAGCTTAACGAGGACATTCGCCACAGAGTCCGGGAGGCACTGATGAAACAGCACCATCACCAGAATCAGAAGAAACTCACCAATAGAATTCCCATTGTTCGCTCCTTTGCTGATATTGGCAAGAAACAATCAGAGCCAAATTCCATGGATAAGAATGGTAATTTATTTTCTTTATTGTGTTGTCTATTATAGGTCTGTGAATTATCAAAGTGCTGCTGGACCCTTTAAATATTTTAATTGAGTATGGTATAATGAGATCTTAGTAGAAATTTTCATTTACAGATATTTTTTAATCACTGAGCATCAAATTTTAAAAAAATTTAATAGGGAATTAAATTTTAGAAAATGGCAGTATAAGAATGTAAGATAAGCATCTATCCAGTAACTAGTTATGGGCTCGAAAAATCAAAAAATTAATTGTGCATCAGTTACATCCCAAACAAAGTTCTCGCTTTTGGTCATACCTTAAATGTAATGTAATGCTTTGACTCTGCATCAGTGTTTTTCAGTTGCCTGTGTGTTGAAAGGTGCTGGTTCCCACACGTGATGCGGTAAAAAATACTGCCAGAAATGGTTGTTCAAAACAACTAATAAAATAAAAAATTATATTGATTTCATACTGTTCAGAGTCAGCAGATTTTGCTAACTATCCTGTTGTATTAGCCTGATTTCCAGCTCATGAGCTCATTGCTCTTGGTTATGTTGCATCTTGAATGCCCACGACTGCCCACACTGACCACTTTGCTTATGAGCCAGAAGGCCTCGTGTGTTTTCTAGCCCTCAGGAATTACTGTTGATGGTATGATCTTTGGAGTGACTTTATCATTTCCATGTGCTGTGTCTTCTTGCACACATTTTCCACTATAATTTATATAAGGAAATTGCTATTGATCTGTTGTCATTTTCTATTAATCTTGTGAAGTAAAATGAAATCATCAAGAAGATGATATGAAACTGTTGAACTTCTACAAACTACAGGAATATTTCCCTGTGTTGTAAAATATAAAAATGAATTGCAAAAGTATTTTCCTATACTTTATAATGATGACACATTTTCACAAATGACTTGAAGCATATATTGATAATGTGTAATGCCCTATGTAGTTTCATTTCTATTTTCAAAGGTTTCAGGGAAATTTTAAATACAAATGCATGAAAGTGACTTTTCCCTAGGTGATATTTTTTACAAGTTTCATACTACTAAGCACTATATATGAAAATCAATAGAAAATGCTTTAATAAATTCCGAAGATAGTATTATTATCTCAGAACATAGAATCAGATATTTATGGCAAAAAGATTTTTGTAAAGCTCTTTAGGTATTAAAAAGACCCTTCAGGGGCCAGAGAGATAGTCCAGCGGGGAGGTCATTTGCTTTGCATGCAGCCAATTCTGGATTCGATCCCTGGCATCCCATATGGTCCCTGAGCACCGCCGGGAATAATTCCTGAGTGCAGAGCCAGGAGTACCCCCTGAGAATTGCCGGGTATGACCCAAAAAAGAAAAAAAAATAAAAAGACCTTTCAATTACAATGAATATCATTTTCATAATGAATGTATAACTATGTCTATATCAAGTTCAGTGAATGTGTTGAATGTGTTATGGACACTTTATGGCTTATATAAAATTGTATTTATAGATCCCACTGAACATTTTGAGAATCACTGCATGCTTTGAATTGCAGTTTATTTATGATACATTTTGATTTTGAACTGTTTGATTAAAATATATTACATATAAAAATGTCAACATTTTATGTTCTGAGACTTGTTATCATAAATATAGAAATTTTATGTAGAATATTAATATTTGTTTGGTAGGATGATAATAATATAAACTAAGTTTTACACTAATTTTTTATTCTATATACAATAGTCTAAATTCAAAAGATCTTATTAACATATTTACTTGGACTAGAACTAATGCTCTATAAAAATAATCATCTTATAAAAAATAAGCTACTGCTGTCATTTCAGATTTTATTGGAAATCAAGAAATAAAATAAATTCTATAAGAAGGATATGTGTTTATTCAAACATTCATGATTTTGTGTCATGAACTATTCTTGATTTATAACTCATATTTTATTGTGATAATGTTTATTATAAATATTTTGTCATTTTTTAAAGCATGCCAAAATTACTGGATTTATTGTAATATCCTTTAGACCTTGACACACTATTTGCTACTGCTTTATGTGTCTGCTAAATGCAAGAGATACTAGAATTATAGACCTGAATAGATTCGTATGATACAAAGTTTTCTGAGGGGCTGCTTCTTTGTCTTATTCAGGCCATGGCTTAGGTTTTCCAAAGGCTAGAATACGATTAGTTCTGAAGTGATTCTGCCACCATCTGTACAGTCAGCCTCTATCGGAGCACATACAGATCCTTTTGTAGTATACATTAGGGTAAGACAAACGTGGAAACATTTCTACTAAGAGTCTGGTATCCAATTAAGCATTGTTGGAGAGTACGCTGTCAGAGTGGTTCTCTAAGCCTAGGCTTGTAACACCTCCTTGTGACTCTGTTTTGCTTCCTCGCATACTTTGTATAATTATGTGTTTTGAGAATTCTGAAAATATGTATACTCTTCACCAATTTAGAAATAACTTTCCTACCCAGAGTGGGAAAAAGTGTGAAAGACCTTTATTACTAAGGTTCTCAATCTACTTATGAACTAAAAAAAAAACTGACAAACTCTGGATAAACAAACAAATCGAAATTCATAACCATGAATATAGATTTTATATTCTGTTTCAAAATATGCAGTAGAGATTAAATTTCCATACATTACTATGAAGAAATGCAAAAGGAATTTTAAGACATTCAAGAGAAAATAATAATACATATTTTAAAAACCAACATTTATTATCTTAAAAATTCTTTTAAGTTTTCTATGCAAAAAAGTTCTTTTTCTTTAAAAAGTTATAGAATATGATTTCAATAGAGTGAATACTTTCAAAAAACTTGAAACAGAACATTTCAAAAAACATTCTCTTGTGTAATGATACAATTTTACTTTGGAGATGAAGCAATTGGAAGTCCTGCAGAATGAATGAATGGTAATGTACAGTCTAAGAGTCATGCAGAATAAGTCTTCTGCTTCCTTAATTGACTTCTACCTTAACCATACAGCGTTGGTAGTAGACACTAGAATTAAACATTGGAATCGTATTTTAAATGAGAATCTTTCCTATTTTATAGATTAGATTTGTAAAAACAGTATTTCTCCTCCTAAGTCCACAGTATTTATTGCTCGTAACATATTTTAGTCATTCATATTAATTTGTCAGTTTCACCTCCAAATACACTAGCTTTACTTTTGTTTAATTTTTTTTGTGTGTTCTACACATTCTCTTAAGGGCTAAGATGCAAGATGCTATGGATTCACCATGCATTTTTAATGCTACCATGCTGTGTTTAACTTTCACTTTTCATTAAGCATCAAAACTGTGAGAATTAAATGTCTGATTCTGATGTTTCAATAAAAAGTGACAGTTGCATTTGGCAAAACAACAGCAAAAATAATAGAAAAATAATATTTTCTTTAATGTTAGAACATTGAAAAGGAAATGGGTGAGAAGTAGTAAAAGTAAATATCTTAAGAATTTTTAAATAAGACAGAGAAACTAGAAGAACATTTTTTTACAAAAATAAGGACTTGTATTAAATAATCTAGAAAGCAAAATGTTTCAATTTCTTGTCATTTAGGTTGTATGTTCAATTATATTTGAAGACATTTGGATTAAAGTCTCATATAAGATATTATTATTCTTGTGACAAACTTTATATTTAAAATATATTTAGAATTCTTAGTTTCCTTACATATGGGGCATCTTCATTCTGTTTTATTCTATTCTAAAATTGCTTCACATATCATTTCTCCCAACTAACCTTATTACTTTCAAGTTATACTTTTATTTAGGCTCTCAAAAGCGTTAATGAATATAAGGTGTCTGATTTACTCCTAAAGCCATAGACTATAAAGCACTTATATTTAAGAATATAGACTATGAATTGGATAAGAATTAGTTCTAACATTGATTTATAGTATGGTTTGGATATAAATTGACCTTCATGTGACCCCTCATCTATGTACTGTGAATGATTTTTATTCTTGGTGGTCAGTTTGTTTTACAGTCATTTTCATTTACAAATGTGGGTTTTTTCTTTTTGATGCACAGTGTTTTTGTGTGTATTTAGATATTTAGATGCTGTCTTGTGTTTTAAAATATTGTGGTGTCATAAGATACTAGTTAAAACCTGACACTCATAATGATATATTTTTAAGAAAAAAGCAATAACAATTATTTTACAATTCTATCATACACATTATTAAAGATTCATAAAAATGATAGAATTTGATATTGTATGACAAAGGTATTTTTCACTGTGCCAAAAAAAGGACCCCACTCAAAATGCAAGGTGAAATTGTTAACACAACTGATAAAAATTAGTGACTGCATTGTTCCTCCTGTGTTTTGGAATGTCAAGACTTTTAACAGCAAAAAATATTTCTGTGCGTGTTTATATTTGTTATTTCTTATATTGCATAGATTATTTTAAGGCATACTATTTCTCCCGATTTAATATATGTACATCTTTTTCATTTTTTGATGTATAACTCACCTAATCAACACTACTAAATATTTAGTCTTTCTTCCTTCATATTTTCTATTCCCATGAATAAATGTATTGTTGCACATGTATGTGACTTTGTCATTCATCTTTATATTTCTTTATTTTGCTCTGTCTGTATCTGTCTCTAACAGGCTCATCTCATCTCTGTACCTCCCTCATCTCCTAACCTTTGGGTACTCTAAATGCATTCAAGGTTTCCGAGGTAGTGTAAACCAGCTTGGTCTCTAGGTTAATAATATAATGTACGTTATGTCTTCATCCCAGTTTCCTTCTATTACACATGATTTTCAGTGGATTAAGCAGTAACAAGTAATGATACACTTAAGCTATATATTTTTCTCCTATTGATTTGAATTTGGCCCAACAGAAATTTAAAAGCTGACATTTTCCAATAATGATGCACATAATTTCTATAAAGAAGAAAACTATAGGCAGGGACATAAATTAATTCATAAAATACTCAGCAGACTGCTTGAGAACATATTTATAGTTTACTTCAATAGTAAGATTCTTTAATGATACTGACATTACTGAAGGTCATGATATGGTCTTTCTAATTCCTTGCTTTCCACCCACAACTTTATGAGTGAAATGATTACTCCACTTTCACAACAAACTCAGTGAAAAAATTATGTGTCAGTAGAAGGAAAGAAAAAAATTTTCTAGTTAGTCACCTAAATTACTCATAACCTCATAACTTTCTTCTATTCTTGCCCCAAGAAAAACAGATGGTTGAAAATAGCTTTTTAGCTAACTGATAAATGACCTCTTCAAAGAGGTCCTAAGGAAAAAACTTAATTCTTAACTCAGGAAATTCAGTGACTAATCTGAATGTTACATAATATTTAATAGCATCTTTATTTAATAACATCCATGACAAACATAAGAAATTTGGATTTAGGCGATAAGCAATTTGTGTTTAAAAGCTTGGAAAATAATTGTAATAAAGATGTTATATTTCTCAAATGTTTACATTTGAATATTCATAGAGTCTTCCTAGTAAATACTAATTATGTTCACTTATCATCAGTTATAATTACCTGAAGTGTAATATGGTTACTGAGTTACTATATATTCTTTTATAATGAATAGTAATATTCATGCCCCCAAATTATTTAGATGTAATGATAATCGATGGGATTAAACATAATGACATTCACTTGTGGGATATATTAAAATGATCAGTGAGCTGTGTGAAAGTGAAGATAAAATACAGACCGAAGTTGGGGCAGGGGAGCTGGTTTGGAGTCAAGGGCACAGGCTTTGCTTGTGTAGCATCTCAGTTCCTTTCCAAAAACCACACGGCTGCCCACAGGGCCACTCGGTATGGCCTGTTACTCCTCAGAACTACATCCTTGAGTCCCAGCCTTGAATCTTCTGGGCCAGCTGGCTGAGTCCAACTCGCAGGAGCTCCTGAGTCTCCTGTAGTAGGGACCCTCAGAGACGATAAAATAAAGAGAGAGCTAGGTCTATCCAATAGGTCTATCCAAAGGGGGGAAAAACAATGAAAGATTTTTGTTCACAGGTGGAGTGGCATAGTGATTAGAAATAAATCATAACTAATTAGCATTTATAAAACTTCCACACATATGTGAGTGGTAAATTCCAACTATATATTGCTTAGCTGGTGAGACAAAGATACTTTAGCAAATCATTTCTTATTTAAGAGATGAAAGACATTCACTTCTGGTTACAATAGAATCCTTGAGATGAAATTTGTCTTTTTTTATAAATGACTATTGTGTTAGACAATAAGAAAATAAGGATGCCTTTTATCCACCTAAATTTACTGAGTCCTCTTATAGATCATTGAATTAATAAACAAAATTTTTTTGTTTTTGCTTTTTTGGGTCACACCCGGCATTGCTCAGGGATTACTTCTTGCTCTGCACTCAGGAATTACTCCTGGCGGTGCTCAGGGGACCATATGGGATGCTTGGGATCGAACCCAGGTCGGCTGCGTGCAAGGCAAATGCCCTACCTGCTGTGCTATCGCTCCAGCCCCAATAAACATATTTTGAAGTCCATTCTATTACCCTCTTCTGATATATGCTAATAGTTGGAATACCCTAAAGAAATAAGTATTTAGGTTGGAGAGACAGTACAGTGGGTAAGGCGCTAACTGAGTGGGCTTCTACTCCTGGCGTTGTTATGATTCCCAACCCTTGCCAATACTGATCCTTGAGCTCAGAGCCAGGAGTAATATCTGAGCACTGATGGCTATGGCCTCAAACTGCACAAGTCATAAAAGAATATAAAAAACAATAAATCAGTATTTGAATAAAGGTTATAGTTGATACGTGGTATAAAATTAATTTATGAGGTATCCAGTAGTTCAGTAGACTGTAATTTCTATAAATTTTCAAGACATTGCTTATGTGAAGAAGCACAAGTGCCAATGTTTCAAATATGTTTCACAAACTAAAGGTAAATTATAAATTAATTCTGTGTTTTTGTGTATGTTTATGAAACACACTGTTTGGCTCTTTCAAATTTGAATTCATATCCTGTTTTCTATTCAATTCAGTCTCCACAAAAATTGGTTATTTGCTGTGAGTTGACTCTTTTCTTGACTGTGTTTGATGAAATTAAATACTTTTTTTCATGTACTTTAATGGTATATGAAGCAAACCATTATACAAAGCAGATATATGTTGATACAACTTATTCATGTTTTGAATTTACTCAATTTTACAGAATATTGAGTAAATTTAAGTTTAAATATAAATAATAGTCTAACTTATGAAAATATGGAGAAATGATGTGAAACTGGTGATTGAAGACATCTGTTAGTAACACAAATGCATTATGTAGAAGGTTTTTTAAAAATTACACTTATTATTTTGAGAATGATAAATTAAATGGCTGCTAATGAACAGTTCACAGTCATAGCTACACATTGCAATTAGAAATGGGAGAATAAAATAATTGATGCAGCTTAAATCTGTCATTTCTCTAATTTGTTAACTTGAAATATGCTGTAATTAGAATTTGTATATTTGGTTTGAGGTGAATTTGCTTTAAAAAGTTACATTTAAAATCTTCACCAAATGTTTTGTTATTTATTTAAGGAAAGCAGAGAAATATTCAAATTTGAGAGTAATCTTAAGCTCATTAAATTCCGATGGTACAACAAATTTAAATTATAAATATGTTTTTATTAATAAATGACCTCTCAATGAGAAGTTTATTGTCTCCACAGCAAAATTATAGTGCTATTTAGAAAATTCATATTTTAGTCATATTTGATCCATCTTAAGTCACCAAACAGTAAGTGGAATTTCGGAGAGAATTTAAATAAAGGTTTTGTTCATATATACACTAGTGATTTGCAGAAATTCAATTAAGTACAGACAGCAGAAATTCGAGATGGGTCTATTATTGAACATTGAATAAAGTTAGTCCTAGGTAGAATAGCTAGGCAGAAGGATGAGAGCATTTCAAATATCCAAAACTATTGTGAATCAGAGCTGTATTATTTTGGATTCACTGAGTTCTGATTATCATGTATATGTTCATGTATGAAAGCAAGTTGTCATCATTCACTTCACAGATAAAGTCAGGCCAGGGAGTGATTAGAGAGAAAAATGTAAGCAAGTCCTTTAGTTTTTTCAATCAAAGATTTTTTCTCTTTGTAGCAAAGACTAGCCTTTCCTTAGCTCTACTGCTCACTTAACATCATAATCTTAATCTATAATCTCTGATAATCTTTACAAAATACCATCATCTTTACAACTGAGCAGTGACTACAAAATAATTAGGCTTCCAATTAGTGTTAATGGGAAACAAATATAATTCAAGTATATTCCCTTTTCTCATGTTGACCGGTATCAGTAGACGGTGCCTCTGAACTGCACAGCCATAAAGTCACATGACATTGTCCTGAGAGACAGAGGTGTTGCTTACTGAATCTCCATACGGAAATCTCTTAAAAATTCTTGTCAAGTAATTTTTTCTTGTTTATTTTTTCATAGGTAATAGAAATAGAGATACTATGGATTCTTTTCTGATAAATATTAATCTCATGTTTATAGTGTCCTCCAAGAGCAATGCTTGGGGTCTGGCAAGCTTGTGCCAGGTAGTGGGGTTGAACTTTCCTGTGTTCGCTTTGTGCTTCACCAGTTGGACCAGTTCCTTGTCCTTGTCCCACTATAGAACCTTTTCACTTCCAATTCTTCTATCCAAACTCTAAGCTTAAATCATAAAATATGGCAGTTAGTGGGTACAATTTATAGGTCAGTGATATTTCAAAACTATGATTCGATTGAAATATTTCTGTAGGCAGTCTTGCTTCAATCAGAATGATCATTCAAAATTTCACCTGAGATTTGCTTGGCTTTTTTCTTCGTGACTGAATTCTCCCATTTCTATCTGTAACTGATAAGAAGTTTTGTATTGACTTGGGTTAATTTATATTGACCCTTCATGCTTACCTCATAAACTCATTAAGAAACCTGTGTTAGTCTAGTTTAAATCATATCTCACTCCATGTCAGAATTATGTAAGTAACTATTTGTATTCTGTAATAACAATCTCTTTTAGCAGGTCAGGTTGTTTCTCCTCAATCTGCTTTAGCCTGTGTCGAAACTAAAAATGATGTGAGCAGAGAAAACAGCACTGTTGACTTCAGCAAGGTAAGCTTCCCTCCCCCTTATTTAAGTAAGCCACTAAATTTCTACCAGAAATGATTGCCCATGTTATGAAGCATTAATACGCTTTGCATGCACAGTTTTTGTTTCTTCCTCAATGCTTGGTACTGTTATAAGCAATGCTAGCGTTTAAGTTCCCATGTAATATTTTGCTTATTCATAGAACCAAGTGTATAAATTTTAGTAGTCCATGAGTAGTCTGCAGGTTTAAGCCACTTGGGGTAAAGTATCTCTTCCAGTACAAAGAATAACTAGACTTCACAGAGGATTTAATAGTGTATTCTTCAAAACTCTTTCTTGTCTTTTTTTTTCCAAAATCACATTTCATCTATTTGTATAAAAGTAAATCTCATAATATAAAACCTTATGGCCATGGTTCAAAGAATGGTATCCATCTAAGAAAATATTAACAATATTTCATATTATTCATAATATGAAATATTATTCATTTTACAATAATGAATAATTATTAGAATAATTAGAATAATGTACAAAGAAGCAAAGTTTTGAATGAAAAAAATTATTGAAGACTATTTCTTTTTGAAGGATACAGCTAATATAAAGACTGTTCAAATGGAATCACTCCATGAATGTATAATTATTTTAATTAGCCTCTGAAAATAATGTGATTTTGACTAGCAAATACCTGAGCTGCTAGGGTATAGGACCACAGAAACTGGAAAGAGTGATTTCAGTATTGACCCAAATAAAGGGGGTTAAAATTCTCTTTATCTAAGTGGCTCAAACAATAGTAATTTATTTTTCTATCAAGCCCTTATCACTGGCAATAATTGTAGCAACGGGAATAGATGGGAGTGGGAGGCGGCAGTGCCTGCTTCAACCTTCAGGAAAGGAGAATAGCCACCAGCTCCGTCTTGCTGTTCCTGTCGGCCCATGCCTGATAGCCTAGTCGTGTGCATGCTCTCCTCTGGTGCCTGGTGATGTCTCTGAGCATGGTGTACCAGCTTAAGTCTGTTAATTATGCGTGCAGGGACTGGGAGGCCAACAAAAGGGGCACACTAGTCCAAGTGGGATGAAACAAAAGCATGAAAAAGGACCTCCACACCAGCAAGAGAGAGAGGTGAGGGCCACACCTGGGCTGTTTCTACAGTGGTTCAAAGCTCATCTCACCCTTTGGAGGCATGCCACTCAATTATTAAGCAAGTTCAAATTATTCCATTTGCCGCTCCAAAAATATCTTTTCAAGACATTACATCTTCATTCATCTGCAGTTGGAATAAAATAGTCACAGACTACCATACATTTAATTTTTGATGTTCTTCATTTATAACAATATCTGAAAAGCAATGACATACACGTTGCTTACTTATTTTGTAAGCATTTAACAGTTTAACAAGGGCAAAGTTAACATTCTGAGAAACAACGATAATAAATCACATCCTTTCAGATAAATTACCTTTTAACTTTTTAAAAGCTGTAAACCTTTGACATTGATTTTTGTATCTTCATATCATTTTGCTTTTAGTTGTTTGACCCATCGTAGCAATTTTCAAATATGCTTTATCACATTTGAAATAAAATGAAGATTACCAAGAAGAAACTTCAGTCACCTTCAGGACCCCCGAGACAGAGCTACAGCATGCTGAAAAAATAGATTTTTCTCCTTCAGTCCTTTTCTTCCTTATTGCATTTACAAGCTCTATATTCACTCTTTTATTATGCAAATTTCTACCTCTAGCATTTAAAGCTGTCTTGGAAAAAATCCTCTGGCTTTTTTGGGGTGTGTTTCTTAGGCAATACTGCTATAAGTAATGGTTGCATTTAAGTTCAAATATTTGGCTTACTCACAAACCAGATGTGGTAGTTTCATAAGTAGTCTATAGGTTTTAGCCTCTTGGCATAAAGTATCTTTTCAGTACAAAGAATAACTAGGCTTCACACACAATTTAATAGTTTGTTCTTCTAATAGTCTATTCTTTCTGGATAAATTATTAACAAATAGTCAATTTCTGAGGTGTAAAATGATTTTTTGATGAAGATTAAATGATATACTGTGTGATGGAGTATCCAGTATATGGAGCATATACTGGATTTTTAATAAAATGACAATAAGAATTAGTATGATTTTGGGTCCACAACCAGTGTTACTCTGAGACTATTCCTAGCTCAGGGCTTGGGAGGTTCACTCTGGGTAGTGCTTCGAGACTGGAACTTGGTCTCCTGCATGGGAATCTGTGTGTCCACCCAGTGAACTCTCTGGCTCACTATTACTAGTATTATTGTTACTTTTTTCAGTATCAGCAGAAATAGTCAAAATTTGTTAAAAAATTAAAAAGCACTAGATCAGCCAGAATTTAGTGTATATTGACTTCCACTAGTTCGATAGGATTTTGAACATTTTGCTTATATTTATTGAATAAATCCTGAGAGATTTAAATTAATTTTTACCTTTGGTTCTTAGTTTTCTTTTTTGGGTGTTTGGAAAATTACATCAATAATTTTACAATCTGGGAGAGCAAGATTGTAGAACTTGGAAAACACCCTTGTGATCCTTATCATTTATTATTGGAAAATACCAATATGATCCATTATCATTTAAATCGATGAACAACGGGACGTCAAGTGCTCAAGTTATTTTAAGTGCCACATAGTGTGGTACTGGAGCTTACTCTTAGCGTTGCATTCAGGGTTCACTCCTGGCAGGACTTGGGGGACCTCATGGGGTGACAGATTCCAACCTGGGGTCAGTCTCAGGCAAGGCAAGCTCTCTAAGGACTGTGCTATCCTTCAGGGTTGAGATCAGGTACTATGATAGCAAGGTCTAGTTTTTGCAGAAGCATAGTTCTGTTTTTCAGAAACTTGCGTTAAGATTTCTTATGCTGTTGGTTTTGGTTTTAGGATCGATGAGAGTTCAGCTCTTCTCCAGGCTTAATTGGTTCATTTAATAAGTTCTGTAGATTCCAGGCCAGTAAAACTGGGATGTTAAAAGGAAAGAAACTCTACTCTTTCTTGTGATTTGATCCTGTGTTGTACATGCAGTTTAAATACTGTTTGCATGGTGCCAGGGATTGAGCTCCAGACCTGCTCATGGCAAGGCCCCTGCTCTCCGACTGAACTTTATCTCTGGACCTAATATTTATAGGTATTTTAAACCTATGCAGTTGATAGACCCTTCAAATTTCTTCTTTTGGGGACATTTTAAAAATATTATCTGAGTTGTTAGATTATATATATTTTTAGCTCCCTATAAAATTTTAGAATAGCAAATGTGTTGAAGCTCTCTATGTCTGCTATTTTTTCTTAATTGACAAGTACAAGACAGTTATTTTAGTGTTTTCTAAGTGTTGGGGGTTGTTTCTTTTATTTCAAATGACTCAAAGAAGACTTTACACTATTTTCCACCTTTGAAGAATTTTCTTTTGTATCTATCTTTGGAATGTGACGCATATTACACATTACAATACTTATATTGAATCTTAGAACAATAAGTAGGATACCTTAGAAGGTTCCTCATATGGAAGGTGAGAAAGATAAATTCCAGTGAGATTAAGAGAGCTGCTCAGAGTCACTGGATGGTTAGAATCTCAACACCATCTCTCTTCTCATCATTTTTTAAAACTTTATACAACAAGCTTTAGACTTAAGCTGTCTTCCTGAAGTCCTGCCTGTTTCCTTCCTGTCTCTGTATATAGCTTGTCAAGACACTGCTGATTCTAGTGATCTGCTTTCTCACTTTGTTCTCTAGAAATACAACACTTGCATATCCTTAGCTCAAATATAAATGATCAGAAAAAAACAAGTCTTTCCCTTTTTAGTACGAAGGTCTAATGAACATCAAAGCACAAGTATAATTTAAGATTTACAAGAGTAGAACATGATTTCTTTAAGGTTTTGTTCAAAATCAGAATATTACATGATTGATTTGGTCCATTAGAAGTGTTTGGGGCCACTTAAGAATTATTTTAGGGATATCATTCAACCGAGTTCTTCAAAGCTGTTTTAGGTATCTAAAACCCTCTGGCTTTTTTGGGGTGTGTTTCTTAGGCAATACTGTTATAAGTAATGGTTGCATTTAAGTTCACATATTTGGCTTACTCACAAACCAGATGTGGTAGTTTCATAAGCTGGGCACAGGGAGAGCAAGGAGCAGCTCTGCCCCATGTCTGAGAGTCTCTGGTTCAGCATACCTGGGCTGGATTGAAAAAAAAACTGCTGCAGGGTGGGTGTGGATGATCCGGGCTGTGATAGTCTGGTCTGCTGGGTGGAGTTGTTACGAGAGGGAGCTTTTCTTTGAGAACTCATTCTCTTCTCTGAATAGAATGAGCCTTATTTGATATATTTTTGTGGAATACTTGCAGTTTATTTATATCTAATTCTTGTCCATTTGAATACATGCTCCATTAATGGGTTTATATATTGAGACTCTTATTTACAGGGAAATTAACTAGTTATAAGCTTTATAGTGTGCTGAACTTTTTTATTTCAAAAGCAATATATTTAACTGAGTCATTAAAGTCTGACTCTGGACTTCTAAGATATTACTTCTCTATGTTTTCTTTAAGTCTTTTTTCTTTTCATTTTAAACTTCCTAAGTGGGCAGGAGGGCTAATACAAGGCACTTGCCTAACATGTAGCCAACTGCAGTTTGATCCCCAGAACTACACCAGAGCCCCGTGGGACCTCACTCCTCAGTGCAGAGTCAGGAATGGCACCTGAATCCTTGGTGTGCTCACCTCCAATCAACTTACCAGCCAAGTTATGATCAAATAGCTACATTGTGGAAGTACTATTAACTCAAAAACTTTTCTCAGTTCACCCACATTTGCCTGAGCTCCGATCTGTCTCACTGGCTCTACTCACTTTGATCTTTGACCCATTTGAATCAACATTTGCGCTCAAAACCAGTTAGATAATACAAATTCTCATTCTTTCTACAAATAGATTTGTATTAAAAGTACTCAAAATGATTTAAGAACATAAAAGTGTGCCAATAAAAACTACTTTAACATTACTGCTTGCTTTTCACTAAGGCCATTATAATAAAATTGATGTTTAGTCAAAAATATTTTGCTTTTATTTTTCAGACTTCACATAGTTCTCTAAGACTTTCTAATATTTATGATCATTTTAATTTTTTGTACATTCATTTCAGTCACAAACATTTCATTAGTAGTTCAATTATGACTTTTCAGTAATGACAAGTGTTAATACTTTTATTCTTGTTTTCTTTACTTGACCTTATCTAAATTGTCTGATGAGAAGTTTAAATTGAAGAATGATCAGACCAAACAGAATTAAATGATATCAAGCAACTAGAATAAAAATGAAAACTAAAGTCATAATTTATATTAAATGGAAAATGTGATCGTATTTCCTTTAAATTAGACATTGCATATAAAATATATGTGACCCCAAATACTTAAAATATTGGCAAATGATAATCAAGTTGTGATATTAATATATTCTAGATAATTAAGACTATATTATTTTATTCCTGAAAATTTTAATTGCTATTGTTCAAGAATCTTCTTTCTAAAATTTTGCATTTTAGACTTCTATTTTATAAAATACTGAATAAGCTAAAATGTTGAGATTTTTGGTGGCAAGTTAGAAGATAGCAAGTAAAGAAAAATTATTTTTAATGGAGAAACTGCATGCTTATTTAGAATATTTTTTCAAAATCTACTTAGGGTATACGAATTTACATTTGTCTTAGCTTATTTATTTCTGACTTACCACATGAGAAGCACTGTGCAAGGATATGATATAGAATGTTTCTGATTTTAATTTCTGTGTGACGCTCACAGGTTGATCTGCATTTTATGAAAAAGATTCCTCCAGGAGCGGAAGCTTCAAACATCTTAGTTGGGGAACTGGAGTTCTTGGACAGAACCGTCGTCGCATTTGTTAGGTTGTCCCCAGCTGTCTTGCTTCAAGGACTGGCCGAAGTTCCGATTCCAACCAGGTGAAAATTACAAGAGCATCTTTGGCATTGTCCTTTAGCTATCTGTGCTCATGTGCGTGCGTGTGCGTGCTTGTGCATGCGTGTGTAAAAGAACAAAGAGTAAATGTAATTTCCTCTGAGAGTTTCTTCCAGAAAATAATGTGTAATGCTCTAAATTGTTGTTTCTCCTTGTGGAGGAGAGGGAAGAGTTCGATTTTAGCTGTCCTGTCCTTCCCACCTTCCTCTCAAACTTCTATTTCAACTTGTGATCTCTGAATATGTTGCTCCTTCTCACTACATGATTTCTTTCTTACTATACTGGAGAAAGGTGATGAAGTGTTAATGTTTTTATAAAAAAAAGAATGCATTAGATGTGGGAAAACTCAAAACAGATGAAGAAGGCCTAGTTTGTGCTTGAGTCAGTGGGCTTCAGAGAGAGAGTGTGAGACGGTCACCCGCACAGTAACTGCCCTTGCTAAAGTTCCGTATTTCCGTCCTGCACATGCAGCTCTTCCATTCAGAATCTGTGGAACTGACAGTGACAGCATGATACCATTAAGTCCATAAAAAATGGTTAAATATGGTTAAATTAAAGGTTTAAAAGTTTTGTACCTGTATTTGTATTTTTTTCACTATAATAAGACCTATTAACTTAGGGAAACTATAATTGGTTTGTTTTTTAAAAAATAATTTATTTCAGTTTTATAGCTATAAAATTATTTAAAAACATGTTTTATTATACCACATGAGATATACAATTACAAAGATGTTCATGTTTGGGTTTCAGTCATACAGTGTTCCAGCAACCATCCCTCCACCAGTACCCATTTCCCACCACCAATGTCCCCAGATTCCCTCCCACCTACCACCAGCTCCCTCCCTCTCTCTCTCTCTCTCCCGTCTGTCTCTCTCTCTCTCTCACACTCCTTCTCTTACACACTGTGGCTTGCGATCCATACGTATTTAGAGGTTATCGTGCATATCCCTTTGCCTATATTCAGCCTAGTTCTAGGCTGGTATTTTTATTCCCAACAATTATTAGCACATTGTTCCCTTCTCTGTCTTACTTAACCTCTGAGTCTCACACACTTGAGGTAGATTCCAACCACTGGCAAGACCTTCTGATCCATAGCTATAAGATTAGCCATAGGCAATCATGAACAGGAAAAAAAGAAATATTGAATTTAGAAGGTTTAGTAAATCATTCAGGGGACAAGGTTTCTTTCTTTTAAATCTCCATATTATTATTAGACTTACAACCTGATCCAACTCGCAAAGTAAAAGCCTCTATGTGTAGGGCTCTATCTCCGTATTTCTCATGGATTTTTCTGTATTTCACACTTTGTATTAGCTAAGTGAAAATACTAAAGTATTTGACCCAAATTAGACACAAGTGGCCCCTGAGCATTTCTTGGGAACCACTGCTTCTCAAATTTTAATTTTCAGTCATGCCAACAGTGTATATGCTTCCTCCATTTGGGAAGGCATCTGATGAAACAGAAGAAGGGGTGGCTATTTATGGCCATGCAGTTTTGGTATTTCATAGGAAGGAAAAGAAAAATTCCCAGAAGTAGAGAAAACCATAATGGGGTTATACACTCTCACTGTGAAAACGGTCAAGGTTTGGATGACCTCATTTTACCCTGCTAGAGCAGGAGAGGCAGTCAGCAATGAGGGAAATCAGGGCTATCTCACTGAGGACAGGCTCAGCCAGACAGGAAAGTGAAAAAATAGAATGGTGTTAGTTAGACAAATCGGATAAAGAAAGTCCTTCACGTTTCCTTATTATTCTTCCCTAGCAGAACAAAAGGGCACACTGTGAATTAATAGTAAAAATGTCAGAAGTAATCTTTTAGAATTTTATAACTAGTCCATGATGGGATGAAACTGAAAAGCTGAAAAATAGCAAGAATATCATCGATTAGAAAATTTCTTAAAGGTATAGTGATATAGCATTGACTAGCACATTAGAATATCCCTAGTTAAATGCATACTGGACGTTTCTATGCAATATAAATTATTTTTAATTCAATTACAGATGATGCAGAAAAATTTGATTCTCTAAGACTATGTAAAATATGCTCTCAGGGAAACACCTACAGTTTCTAAGATTTTGAACTAAAGGGCCTAATTATAGTTCCCATTTTATAGTACCTTTTAAAGTCTTCATACTCAACAGCAGGAACCATTTAACAAATTAACACCATTGAATAACATGGCAGGTTATAGGGCATTCATTAATTTTCACAATTCCCCTGAAGCATTGAACTTTTCAGATAGCTACTTACCAGGACCTCCAAAGTTAGGGGCATATGTTGGTTTCTTGCACAGCTTCAGCCATGCTGATGAATTTGCCAGCCTTTCCCTCTGATGTAGATAGAGCCTGGCGGCATACCTTGCATTTTCACTTCTCAAGCATTGGAGTCACCAAAACTCCCCCAACATTTTCTACCTGATTTCTGACACTAATCTCCTCTTTGTAATGCAAACCTTACAGGTCCCTACCATTTCCCTTACCGCGTGGTGTTCCCTGCATACTTATCCTACTCTGTTGTTTGTTTCTATTACAATGTGCGGGTTCCTGAGTTCACTTCCTTCCAATTTAGAAAGGCTTATTCTGACTTTGCTTTTCCTGTTTTCTACTCTGAAAAATGATAGAATTCTTAAAATCCTCACTCATGGGCAAAGGTGCAGTCCAGTGGAATCGGGCTCTGCTTCTGACTCTTGACGTCCAGAGTCCATCCCCGTCATGCTTCTCTCCCTGGGCCCTGGTGGTACAGTAGCCCTGAGTGGCAGCCCAGCCCCGCCATGCCCCAGGAGCTCTGGACCTCGCCCTGACTATGGAAACCACAGGGCCCATTATCACCACTTGTCGGGGACACCGCTGGGGTCCCCGACAGTGCCAGGAAGCGAGTTCCCTTCTACCTCCAAAGCCTGCGGGAATGGATGAAGACTCAGCAATCCAATGCAGTTTTAAAAGTCTTTACTTATCACAGGTTCAGGCATACAAATCAACAATAGGAAAAACCCTGTGCTTATAATTCCTGGCTAGAACCCCAGCCACATGTAGGCCAAAATGGCGGCCACCACATGTTAAGGCCCTGTAAAGAGGAGACTCCCAAGAAGGGTGTGAGCTCACAAAGAGAGAGCCCAAAGAAAGAGAGAGAGAGAGAGACAGACAGACAGACAGACAGACAGACAGACAGACAGACAGACAGACAGACAGAGGAAGGAAGCAAGCTAGTTTTATACCCCTGCAACTCAGACCTCCCTCCCACTATTATGGAAGCAGGGAGGGTCAAATGCCTTCAGTTAATTTCTCCCAGCACATCACCTAGGCCCTATTATATGCTAATGTCTTGAGCCAAGATCTTCCCGGAAAAGCCTTTATAGGGCAGAGAAGGGGGTTTCTGAGATGGCATGTCTCTGTACCAAAGACTAATACTAATGCCTGTTAAATATTTCTCCAAGTCTTCACAAGTCTCATCTACTTCATTGTAGTTTTGTATTTTAGTTGCCTTTGAGTTATCAGGAGTCATGCTTGCTTGCTTGGAGGCAAATAGCATTTCTCTGCGATCTAATTACTTAGGGATCCAACGTGGCCAGGCAAATATGCTGGTAAGATCTAGCTAGTCCCATGATGATTGTGGTGGCATGAGAGAATATTTATACCAGCTAGTACAGAATACATGGTCAAATAAACTGCCACATTTAGACTACCCCCTTATCTCGAAGTGATTTGCAGGAGGCAATCCAGAGCAGATGCAGAGGCTCTTAGAGGAGTCCTGCAACAACGGCTAGCACTTCTGGAGGTGGTACTCAAAAAATAAGAAGGAGAAGGTTGAAAAAGGTAGAATTTCTTGGAGCCAGAGCCATAGTCCAGCGGGTACGGTGTTTTTGCCTTGCATGTGGCCGATCTAGGTTCGATTCCCTGGCATCCCATATTGTCCCCCAAGCACTGCCAGGAGAAATTCCTGAGTACAGAGCCAGAAATAACTCCTGGGAATTGCTGGATGTGACCCCCAAAAATGAAAAGGAAAAAGGTAGAAAATTTTTATTGACAAGTGCAAGTAAATGTGGAAAACACTGAGATGCAAAATAACATGAGTTTCTTATTGCTCAAGGAGTTTTAGTATAAGAATCATTTTAAAATGTTTCATAAAACTCAACTATGAAACGTATGGAAATATAATACCTCAAAGCCCCCAACTCCAGCAATTCTTTTGCTATAAGTGATTCTGTACTACTAAAATTACTTTTATATTTCTCTATTGAACCATGGTGTTTTTTTCGCCTTTTAATTGCAGATTTTTGTTCATTCTTCTGGGACCCCTGGGAAAGGGTCAGCAGTACCACGAGATTGGCAGATCCATTGCAACCCTAATGACGGATGAGGTATTTATCCAGGTTCATTGGGAATGAATTCTCTGTTCAGAATCCCTGGCCTTCTGGAGTGCATGTTCTCATGACAACTCGGGAACTGGGTTTCTCTATTGAATTTCCCTCCTCTGTTCTTCCACTGTGAAATTTACTTTCAAATATTTGTTCAGAAGGAATGATTTCACACACATGAATACTACAGTTAAAAAGAAAATCTATGATTGGCAGCCTTCTTAATGAATTTATTAATATTTTCCTTCTATATATACTATAAAAGAGAACACTGTTAATATTACTACAAATCTTATTTTGGGCAAAATAATTTTAAGGTGTCCAGAAAGAACCATGATAATTTGTGTGAAGAGTACATAATACTCCAAATTCATATAACATCTATCAACTGTATCAACTATTCCAAAATATGTGTTGGTGTTTTTATCCCGGAAACCTGAACCAGAGGTATTATTGGTGCCTTTCAAAGGGGCCTGTGCCTCACACTCTTCTCAAAATTTTCCTCATAAAATTTTTTCTAAGCATATTTTGAGTGAAAGAGGCTTTCCTCAACTCCTTAGGCAGATTATGTGTCAAGACTGTAGTAAAAGTAACATTTTATATGTAGTTAAAACAGCAACTTAGGGGCCGGAGAGATAGGAGAGCAGATAAGATGGTTGTTTTGCACTAGGTCAGCCTAAGTTTGATTCCTGCAACCCATATTTCAACCTCAGGACCTCCTAGATGCAACACCTGTCTGCAAGGCTAGGAGTAAGCCTGAGAATGGCCAGGCGCAGCTACTAAACCAAAAATAAAACCGAACCCCTCCAAAGCACAAAAACAAAATCCACCGCAAAGTTTCAATTGAATTGCTTCAGCTTTATGGGGATCTATTTTAGTTGCTTCACAGCTTTTATTTTTATGTAAAAATAGATTTGAAAGATCACAAGAGGAGCCTATAGTCAAAAGTAAATAATAAATAATAAAAGTAATTATACATGATCTAGAATTACATGCAAGTTGTTTAATATTTTACTGATGTAAATGCACAGGTTTATATTTCAGCATCTGTTAAATTATAGACCTCATTCCCATGACCTAATATAATGGTTTAGGCTCTTTATGTTCCTGAAGCAAGCAGATGCCCTTGGACTCTACTAGCATGAGACAGGACATATGGAGATGTTACTGGTGCCCACTCGAGCAAATCGATGATGAACGGGAAGACAGTGATACAGTGATATAGTGATTTTCTTATTTGAAAATTTGAAAATTTTAAGTAGTGTGGAATTTTGTGTAAATTCCTTTGTCTTTATATTTAAAGTACTTTTATATGAACCAATTATTAACAATTACATATAGAAAACTAAAATCCAGAAGGAAAATTTTTTATCAGTTTTACGGAAAACAAAATAATATTAGTTTCCTAGGACAGCCATAAAAATGTACCACAAATGGTGTCGTTAAAACAGCAGCCATTTGTCTTCTCCTATTTGGAGGCCAGAGTCTGAAATCAAGATGTCAGTAGAGCCGTGTTTTCTCTGCAATCTATAGAGGAGAGTTTTTCCCTTTTCCTCAAGCTTTGGCTTGTTTACAGTTCCTTGTCTCTTTAGCAGAAAAATTGCCATCACTGCCTGAACCCTCTTATGCCCTCCCTACTATGTATCTTCTCGTCCTCAGCTTCTTATAAGGATGCCTTCATTGGTTGTAGCTCCACCCTGTTCCAGGGTGATACCTTCTTGAAATACCATAATTACATGTGCGAACACCCTTATTCCAAATAAACTCACATTCCAAAGCCCACACGGACATGCATTTTGAGATGACACTAGCCACACTAATGCATTTTCTATTGTGGAAATTTGGGAGGCTAGTGAAAAAAGACCATGGAAACCATGAACCAGTTCATGTAGAACTCTTTATGTGAAGACACATAAGATTTTTTGTGTTCAGTAACTGTTTATTGCTTGGAAATTTTTACTAGACGCACGCTTGTACTTGCAGGTAATATGTCAGTGAGCAAAATGGAATTGAGTAACCTTTTATTGAGCTAACTAAGTAGAAACATGGATTAACACATTATAATATTGTGATTTATTAGAAAAATGTAGAAGTAAATAAGGTGAAGAAAATAAATATTTGGTTGCTTAAATTAACTGAATATATTTCTCATACATATTTGCTTTTCATCCCTAGTTCGTGATTCCAAGTTACAAAACGCTTGGGATTTTCTAAATGTTGAGGGTGATTAAAAAACATCTCTTGAGTACATGAAACTGCCTTTTGAAAATTCTTGGGGATAGGGGCTGATGTCAAGAAAATGAACCTTATTTCAAGCTTATATGGTCTGATTCTTGTCATATCTCTAGAATTCCAGGGAAGGAGGAGTTCTTAGAAATTGAGTTCAGTAACCAATGGACAATGAATTAATCAGTTATCCCTAAGTAATGCGACTTCACTTCACTTGTATCACTTGTATTCCCATTGTTCATTGATTTGCTCAAGTGGGCACCAGTAACATCTCCATATGGCCTGTCACATCCTAATGTAGCCCAAGGGCATCTGCTCGCTCAGGAACATGAAGAGCCTCAAACCGTTTGTTCAGATCATGGGAATGAGGTCTATAATTGATACTGATTTTTGGCATATCAAATACAATACGGGTAGCTTGCCAGGCTCTACTGTGCCTGGTAGGGATACTCTTGTATCCTACCTCTCATCTTGAGCATTTATTGATGGACCTTGCAGCCACTTTGTGGACTCAAGATGGGGAAAGATCAGCTTTTTGCTGGGTGGAGTTCTGATGAGCTATGGAGTCCGGATGTTGAAAATGGCAGCTCTTATAGTGTGGGGATTCTGCTGGCTTCTTGCCAGGCTCTGCTGTGGTGGCAGGCCAGGGCTAGAATCTGCCTTCCCTCCTCAGCACCTCATGATCAGCTGGGCACAGGTAGAGTAGGTAGTAGCTCTGCCCTGTGGATTTGAGTCTCTGGATCAGGCATACCTGGTTTGAAATAGACTGTTGTAGGGTGGGTCTCTGATGAGCAGGGCTTTTGATCAGTTCTTCTGCTGGGTGGAGCTCTGACGAGCATTGTTGAAAATTATTTTTTAAGTAATAAGACATTCATTAAAAACTCAAGAGAACGGGGTTCTGAGAACTTCCCTACTAGGGAACCCAAGTGCATCCTGGCACTCTACTGGCCATCCAGAAGGAAGGAAACTCCTTTGTCTGGGAGCTTGCTCCATCTGCTTCTTTCAGCTGTTGATTTGTATCCTTTTCTGTTCATTGTGGTCATCTTTGGTCATCTTTGGTCATCTTTGGTGGTCATCTTTGGAGAAAAATCTGCTGAGTTCTGGGACCGGGTGTTTTCAAGACAAACAAATGAAAGATGGAGTTCATGGAGCTGATATAGAACCGGTTGAAAGTTTCAGCCTGGGGCTGTGGCTGGTGTCTGAATTGCGATGTCCTTTTCTTGTCGGAGAAGGAACCTCTTTCCTGCGTAATCTCGAGCTAATTGTGGGTGGATAGTTTCAGAGTTTCAGAGTTAAGCTGAGTTGGGTCGAATACTCAGATTCCCAGCTAGTTTCTGAGAACTGTTTTTGTTTGCCCTAGGATGCCTCCACACACTTCCATTTTGCAATTCAGTGTAGGTAATTCTTTTCTTATTTTGCAAGTGAAGTATACGACACCCGAGCATAAGGGCTGTGGAAGAAGCATGAGACCATTGCTGTGGACGTGGGTCAGTGCTTCTGCTGGTCCTTAAGTAGCGAGTGCAAGATTTGCATACAAGACTACAAATACTTATGTCATTATTTATTTATGAGCATTTGCACAAGCCAAAAAATAAATATGTAAAAGGAGAGATGGATAAGCTATTTAGACATATGGGGGAAGAAATTTTCAAGCAAAAGATAAATAAGCAGATTTAAAATCATGTGGTCTTGATTCAATTTTCAATTAAATGAGATAAAATTAAGCAAGAATCTAGCCAGCCAAGGAGAGAGTCGCTAAACTCTCTCTGGAGATTAAGAATATTACAAATTTAAAGTGTTTAGGTTAGATCCCATGGCTTTTTAAGTGATTTAAAAAAATAGATGTTACATTTCTGACCACCAATGTCCCCAATTTGGTGGTGGGAAATGTACACTGGCAAAGGGATGGGTGATGGAACATTGTATGACTGAAACCCAATTATGAACAACTTTTTTAACTGTGTATCTCACTGTGATTTAATTAAAAAATACTTCACTGCTTGAAAAAGTAAAAAGCCTAAACAACAGAACAAATAAACAAGCAGAAGTATAGATATTATTCTAAGCCACAAAACTCAGTGGTTTGTGATAAAGTGTTTTTAATATTTTAAAAATGTTTTACTCAACTACAGATAGCCAATGATGTCTTTCTACATCATAAGGAGAATCTATATTAATCACAGCAGTACTCTTCTGTGAAATATCCTTATTTGGAAAGTCAAGGAAAGTTTGGGGAAATGAGCATTTTTCATTTCCTCAGAAGTTTTGATTGAACATCGACATAAAATAAAATAATTGTCTAAAAAGTGGAGCTGAATATACTGTAAGAACTATTTCCCTGGAAAGCTCGGATTTTTCCAAAATGATATAATGATAAAGTAATCCCATTAAAGAATAACCACTATTTGTATACTGTATATGTATATATCATAACAACATATAATAACTTTTATTTATGATGTATGAAATGCAGAAAGCATAAAACATATTTGTTATATTTAGTATAAATTATTTTTTACTTAAACTTAATTTCACTTTATATGCTTGCATAAAGTTCCTGTGCAAATCACTTGGGACAATTAGATTATGCTCCAGGAATAACCAGCTATAAACTGAATGTCCTAAAAGCAATGTAAGATTTGCTTTCTGACATTCTCTGTGTCCACCATAAACTGGTATCAGCACTGCTTGACCAAGTAACATGAAAGTGTCCTCTGAACCCCTGGAGTATTGCTTAGAAACTCCCCAAAATAAAAAGTATAAAATGTATTTAATTGGAGTTGTCCACTTCAGATTGTTGTAATCTCACTTGTAAAATAACTAGAAAATTTTAAAAAACCACTAACTATATTAAGATTTTGATTGGTGTCAGAGAGATAATACAGTAGGTAGTGCACTTTTCTTACACACAGCTCACTGTCCTTCAACTCCCAGCATATCAAATAATCCCTTGAGCCTTCTGGGAGTGATTCCTTAGTGCAGAGCCGGAAGTGAACCCTGACCATGTCAGGTGTGCCTGTTCCCCCTCCCCAAATATATCCCATCACCACCAACAAAAGATTCTGTGAGTTCCTTTTACTTTTAAGTGCTGTTTCTTTTCGTCTGTAGGTATTTCATGATGTTGCTTACAAAGCTAAAGACCGTAATGACTTGGTCTCAGGAATTGATGAGTTCCTGGACCAGGTAACTGTTCTCCCTCCTGGAGAATGGGATCCAAGCATTCGCATAGAGCCTCCCAAAAGTGTTCCTTCCCAGGTATGTATCTCTTTGAAAATATTCCTGAAAATGTAAATGTTTTACGTTCTTGTAAGTAAACGTTCTAAAATATTATAATCATCAAAAATACTCGTCACTTTACTTCCCAGAAGGAGGAGCTAAATTTCCAAAGCCCCCGTTGATGTTACCTGCATTCCTCACCAAGAACCGTGGTTTCAGTGGTAGACTTCTTAATCAAGACACCATGATAGCTGAAAAATATTAAACCCACCCTAAGAAATATTATACTAGAGCAAAAGGGAAATTTTAATACATACATAACATAAAACTGATCAAAATTACTATTACTCCCTATATTGCAAGGCATCACTTTGAAATTGGCAAAGGAAAAAAAATCTGAGGCATGGCTCAGAATATTTTATAGAAAACTCCCTCCTACTGATAATCATATTTACTGTTGGATATGATTTTATTATAATTCTTATGATTGTTTTACTTTGTGTGGGTGTATGGTTAAAAAACTAAAAAATTATGCATATAAAAATCTAATATGCAGTTTACTTATTATATAATCCAGAAAGAATTAGATAAGATTTTTCTCTATTTTAGGTAATTTTCTTATTGAAGCCTTACCTTTCTTGACAGTGGTGGCCAAATATTAGCCATGTCCTTTTCTCATATTCTAATCCTTCAAATCTACCTCCAGTAGAAATATATCCAAAGAAACACCCAGGTGTTTGTTTTCTTCTCTAGGTATTTCATGGTGTTGCTTCCAAAGGTAAAGTTGTCATTTACACAGCCTTACCTTTGACTCTTACCTCTGACCTTTGTAGCTTTGATTTCCAGCAGATTGACTGTCTTACTTAGTAAAGTAAGAGGTGAATAAGAGGTGAATTAAAGAAGGGACATAGTCGTTTTTCTAGTTAGGTAGAGATTAGCTAAATGAGCACCTGACTATCCAACCATCAGTGTTTAGGAAGGTCACCTCAATCCCGCTGCGAATTTAAGGAAAATATATAGATATATAACGTTTTCATACTGAAGTCATTTCATGATTTTAAACATTATTTTCTTAACTATAGTCATGTAGTTTCAGTTGATAAAATAGTAACATAAAGTTGCATAAGGAGAGTTTAAGGGTTATAGCCTCATTTATATATTTTTATCATTTCACTTAAAATATTAATAAGAAACTTATATGTTACTTGGAAATGTCAATGAAAATATAAATACAGTGATAATGAAAGATCTTTGCTTTTCTCTCTTGCCATAATACACTAGTTTATAAAAGTCACAGTATTGATTGAATCCAAACCCTTCTTAATGTACATGCCTTGATGCACTGTGTTTAGCCTAAAGAAAACAGCGCCTCTGACATCATCTAATTCAGGCCCACAGGCTACAGCGTGGCTTCAGCGTCAGTCCAGCACTTCCTCAGAGAAGTCTGTCATCTTCTCTAGCTGACTGGTTTAACACCTGTTTTCTGTGTTTGATCCTCACTAGATTTGTCCTGACCTTCTCCCTCATATGTTAGCTCACTCTCTACCAATTTGAGTTTCTTATCACCGAGTGATAAGAGCCAGAGGACATTTTCCTTGCACATGACCAGCCTGGGAGAGATCCCGGGCACTCCACATGAGGGCCCCTAGCCCACCAAGAGTGACCCCTGAGTGTAGAACCAGGAGTAAACCCTGAGACCCACCAGGTGTGAGACAATCCTCCCTGCCCTCCAAGGAAGAATTTCAATGGACTACAGCCTCCATATCTGCCGCTATCTGCCCCACTTAGTCTAAGTAGTTCCAAGTATTACTGATGAATTATCCTATTTGTGTGCTACTTCTGTCTTTTTCATATCTTCTCAGAACTTCACTTCACCACATTCTCCTCTTTCTTCCTAATGTCATTAGTGTGTCTCTGGATTGTGCAATTTTAGTAGGTGGATCATGTAATGTTCAAGTGTTAGAAAAAAATTCTCATTACTAGCTACTCATCAACTTCTTTGTTCCCTTCTGCGACCAAAGTGCAGTCTTCTGTTTAGTGCTTCCTTAAATATATTACAATAAGGCTTTTACCTTCATTAATCCATTGAAATTTTTATGTGCACATGACCTATGAATTCTAGTCCACTAAATCTCATAGCCAGCTCTTAGTCTGCAATGTATTTTATTTTGCTTGTTAATAATCAGTATTTGATGGAGGTAACTTCCCTATCCTTCCTTCCTTCCTTCCTTCCTTCCTTCCTTCCTTCCTTCCTTCCTTCCTTCCTTCCTTCCTTCCTTCCTTCCTTCCTTCCTTCCTTCCTTCCTTCCTTCCTTCCTTCCTTCCTTCCTTCCTTCCTTCCTTCCTTCCTTCCTTCCTTCCTTCCTTCCTTCCTTCCTTCCTTCCCTTTTTTAAATTTTGGGGCCTCCATTGGATGCTGGGGAAAAGGGACTCTCAACCATTGTTGGTGGGAATGTCAAATGGTACATTCTTTTTGGAAAATATGAACATTCCTCCAAAGACTAGAAATTGAGCTCCCATTTGACCCAACCATACCACTCCTGGGAATATACCCTGAGAGGCCAAAAATACACAGCAGAAACACCATCCGCATTTTTACATTCATAGCAGCACTATTCACAATATCTAGAATCTGGAAACAACAGGAATGCCCAAGAACTGATGACTGGATAAAGAAACTTTGATACATCTACACAATGGAATACTATGCAGCTGGTTGGAAAAATGAAGTTATGAAATTTGCCTATAAATGGATGTACATGGAGAGTATCATGCTGAGTGAAATTAGCCAGAGGGAAAAGGACAGATATAGAGTGACTCATTTATTTGCGGGAATTAAAAAAAAATAGCATGATACCAATATCTAAGGTCAGACAAAACATGGATCAGAAGGTCTTGTCAGTGAGTAGAACCTACTTTAAACGTGCAGGAGTCAGAGGTTAAGCACTACAGAGAAAGGAACAGTGTACTAATAATTATTGTAAATGATGATATCAGCTAAAAGCAGCATAGCATTAAAAGTAGGCAAAAGGATATATATGAAACCTCTAACTGTATGTCTTGAAAACCACAGTCTGTAAAAAGAAGGAAGAGAGAGACAGAGAGAGAGATAGTGAGAGAGAGGTGAAAATTGCCTGCCATCGATGCTGGCTGGGGGGGGGGAAATCATGGGACATTGCTGGAGGGAAATGGGCACTGGTGGAGGGATGGGTGCTGAAACACTGTATGACTGAAACCCAAATATGAGCACTTTGGTAACTTTATATCTCATGGTGGTATAATAAAAAAATTTAAAAGAAATAAATAAATGTTGGGGCCCCCATCCAGTAGTGCTCTGGGTTATTCCTGGTTCTCTGCTTAAGAATCACTCCTAGCAGTGCTTAGTGGACCATATGGGATGCTGGGATGGAAGCCGGGGTGCTGCATGTAAGGCAAACACCCTATCTGCTGTCAGATATGGGATGCCTGAGAGTGAACCCAGGGTGCTGGTGCAAGGCAAATGCCCTTCCTGCTGTCAGATCTCCTGACCTGTGAAATGCTTTTGTTGGCTGTGGATTAGCTTGTGTTGAATCACAAACTGGAAATAAGCACTTTTAAATTTACTGGAAGCATTGCTGAGGTTGGGTAGGTCTTTGAAGCTTTATTCTTGTTGTAGTTCGTGTTTTTGTTTTCCGGTAAAACCAATGGTTTTCAAGGTTCACTTCTGGTGGTTCTGTACTCAGGGATCACTCCTGGAAGTGCTCAGGGTCATTTGTGGTGGAGTGTGTGTGTGTGGGGGAATGGATCTAGGGTTGACCATGTGCGAGGCAATCACCAACCTTTGTCTTAGCCCTTCTGCCTTTGCAAGCTTTCTAGAACTAGGCCCTGAATTTCAGTAGAAAGAATCAATATTCAGAGGCCAGAGCGATAGTCCAGCAGGTAGGGGCGTTTGCCTGGCACACAGCCGACCTGGGGTCGATCCCTGACATCCCATATGATGCCTTGAGCACCACCAGGAGTAATTCCTGAGTGTAGAGCCAGGAGGAACCCTGAGCACCATCAGGTTTGACCTCCACACCCCCAAAAAGGCAAAAAATAAGAATAAATATTCAACATCTCTTTAATTCCCTCAGCAATGTAGTCGCACACTGTTGCCGCCCTAATAAAACCAGGAGGAAACTGAAGTTTGAGTCTGAATCTGTACCCCTGTATTCTTGCAGCAAATAAAGAAACAGCCAGAAATTTTAGCCACTCTACATATCGCCTGGGGGTGGGGTAGGGTGGAGGAGGAGAATTGTATTTGCTGTTTTCAACTAATATGTGAAATTCAAATGAAAACAAAACCAAAAAAAAAAAAACACTCCCTGCAGGAGAAGAGGAAGATTCCTGCTGTGCCAAATGGAACAGCAGCTCATGGGGGAGACAGAGCCCCACGGGGACACAGTGGACCCGAACTCCAGCGAACCGGAAGGTCAGTGGATAGTCCTTAGATGGGATCTGCCCGACAAAATGATGTACTCGCGTGGGTCAGGAGCGGCTCTTTGCAGCCGTGATTCCAGTCCTCCTTGGAGAGTGAAGTGCCAATTAATTTGGTTTCTCTGTAGTCATCAGCGATTCTTATTACCACTAAACCAGACAGTGGATACACTATTTCTTTTTATTTTCCCCAGTCCTTCACACTGCTGTGCCTAAAATGCATTTTCGGGTTTTTAAAATGAATCAGAAAGCTGTCAGCTGCCCTTCCAAAAAGGGCCCGTTGAAAGCTTCACATTCACCATGGAAATGAAAATACCAAGTCCGTCTCGCAGATCCTGTCTCATTACACGCAAGCAGGATGTATATAATAGTATTTTTTCTTTTTACCGTTGTAATTTGAAAGAGCTATACGATTTATTTTTCTAATCACACATCTTTGAAGAGATGAAAGCTTCAATTTATTTCTTAAAATGGTTCTTTATGGTTTTTTGACAGCTTGTCTCTCTCCGAGCAAATGTGAGCAGAAAATCAGAAACCCTTGAGTTGGTCTCTCCTCAGGGAATAAGTGCACGTAGCCTCCATCCTAATTGAAGGCAGGCAAGGGCTTTGCAGGATGGGTGCTTCCCTCCCCAGGGAGGCCATTTCCTCCACTGCTTTCACTGTGTCCTCTAAGCTGACTCCCCCTTCCTGACAGCTCTGCCTTTGAATTCTCTGTTCTTTCCCTTTATCTCTGCTTCCTCTTGGGGGGAAATGCACTTTAATGTCTTCCTGAGGCTCCAAACCTAATTTGAGACGGTTCAAACAATTTTTTCTTTTTTCCCCATTACTGGAAGCGTTGTTGCTCCTTCTGTTAGTTTTCCTATTTTCAAATGCTGTCTTTTTTATTTTGGTGGTATCTCTTCTCTCTCTCTCTCTCTCTTTCTCTCAGGTGTAACATGCCACATAGCTTAGATTTTTCCGAAGTTCACTTTTCCTCACTGCTTCCTAAACCCTCCCAGGTCACCAATATCCGGTCTCTTCGCTTCTCCAGAGTCCTTCCACAGATTCTGTTGCTGGCATGACTTGAAGTGTCCATTACTCATCTGCTCTCCTGGAGTTGCTGGTGCACACCTGGGCTGCTCTTGCACTGTTCTCTGTAATGACCTCCCACTTCTGGACCTAGATTTCTGCTGCTAAAAGCACGTTCACTGCATAGTAATATAACAACTCTTTAGATTCATGTCTACCCTAATAAGTAATTGGTTAACAAGCCATGATCTAATATAGGTGCTGTCAAACCTAGAAACAGTAACTACTAAGTAGCTAGTACAGTTTGTTAGAATTCATGAACACCTCAAATTCATTTTGGTTTTAAGTGGTGTCCAAATCATGAATACGTCAATAGGCTAGTAGGATAAATATACTTGGAATTGTGACTCTGATAGTTAGCAGATCATTGAGAAACCATCCCCTAAGTTAAAATGATAGTGATTTTTACCAAAAAGCAGAACCTGAATTGTTCTGTGCTTGATCTTAGCCAAAAGGCCGAGAAGCGATAAAACCTGAATTGTTCTGTGTGTGCGAATTTCATAGGCTCTCGTAAGTTTCTCTAAATGTTCAAATTTTATCATCATCAACATCTCCTATTCCATAGCCCTCCCTTACAAACCAGTCACGAGAACCACATAGTAATCTGTCACTCACAAAATAATGAGATCATCCTTTACATAGAACTTTATGTTCAAATAAGAACAATTTAAAATAATAGCCATGTTTTACAGCCATGCTAAAGATAAATATTTTTAAGACAAACCAAAATTCTTTCATATTTGAGATGATTCTTAGCTTATCATATAATAATTCCTATTTAGAAATAAATGACAAAATTTGGTAATTTAGCAAAATCCATGAGTAAGCACACTTGAGGTATATTGGAACATCATAGTTTTTCTTAACTTCCATGTCTAACTTGTTTTAATATGACATTTTTATTTCAGAGAGCCCAAAGAGCTTCTAGTAGTTAAGTGATAACTAAACTTTCTTATTATTAAATGTTCAAAGAAAGAAAATAACATTCTTTTTCCTATTTCTTGTAAGTTAAAAGAATTTCATATTCAAATCTTAGACATTGCAGAGTTGAATTCTGTCCCCCTTCACCCATCCCAATTCCTCCATTAAGTGTCTCAATATTGGTTTGGATGTATTAGAAAAGATTTATACCAGGGAAGACCATTACTGTCTTGTAAACAATAGACAGTTATTGGGGCAGTAATGGATCAAAAGTGATGCTTATAAGATTCCTTTTTTAATTTCTTAAAAATGTAAATGGAAACAACCATGGAACCAGCTTTATGTACTCAGATTACTATGATCCGCACAGCCCAGAACAATACAGGGTGAGGAATGTTCTTTGGTAGAGAGAGTTGATGCTGGCTAGAGCTGTAGGTAAACATTGCTTTTTATTTCTAAGGTGACTTTTTTCACCAGTTAAGAGTATCGAAAACCAGTTTCCCCTTTCTCCCTTTCATTCTGCGACTCTAAACATCAGTCATTAGAAAAGGCCTACTGGGAATTGAGAGCATTAAGCTGGAGATTAGGAGTGAGTTGTAGTAGACTTTGAAATGATTCAGAAAATACCATTAGAGTAATCCTTAAATTTCACTTGAATTTTGATTGATAAATAGTCCTGAACCTTGCTTGAGAAAACCTGCCTTTGTTGGTTGTTGACACATGTTTGGTTGGAAGCTGAGGTGAAATTGAGGAGTAGTGTGCAAAGCCATCCCTGTAGATGTCGCTAATCCAACATAGCCTGTTAATATGGGTCTCATATCTGCTGGTGGAAAACATATACTGTGGCCTGGCAACAAATCAAATGCACAATTATGATTTGTGTGTTTTTTATATTTGGATTTCACTGTTGTGTTTCTCACCCGCCTTAGGATTTTTGGGGACTTATTTTAGATATCAAAAGAAAAGCTCCATACTTCTGGAGTGACTTCAGAGATGCTTTCAGCCTGCAGTGCTTAGCATCCTTTTTGTTTCTCTACTGCGCGTGTATGTCTCCTGTCATCACGTTCGGAGGACTGCTGGGAGAAGCAACCGAAGGTCGGATAGTATGTATTGCCGTTTTCTCTGAGCTTTGAAAGTTAATCCAGCTTTAAGATGCATAGTTAGATAAGTAAATATTTAACTGCCGACTCCTTTATCAGTAGAAACTTGATGTATGGTCTAGCAGCTGTGTTTCATATGAATTTCCTGGGTGGCAGGTGGAACTGAGAGTTGAGGAGTTGACTGTTTCCCTAGCACTAGTTCTGAGTCTTCTACGGGCTCTGATGCCACACATCAGCCTTCAGTCGTAGGTTCTGGATCTTATCCCACAGAAGTTCATTCCTCTGTTAGAAGGGGTCATGTTTCTGTCCAGTTATCATGAGCAAATATAAACTTTCATGAAGGAATGAAATTTGAAGGAAGGGGGTGTAGCGGTGACCATTTGCATTGTGTGTTGCCTGTCTGCCCCTTTTCTTATCCTCTTACCCCTCATCCTGTCCCTCGTCACTGGGCTTCTTGTTGTAAGGGGGACAAGTAGAGCCATGTGTTTCCTCCCTAGCTTAATAGCTGCATGTGCCCCTGGGATAATGGAATCATGTCTATCTTTCATTTCTATTTCTACAGAGTGCAATTGAGTCTCTCTTTGGAGCGTCCATGACTGGGATAGCCTACTCTCTGTTTGGTGGACAGCCTCTTACCATACTAGGTAGTACAGGACCAGTTTTGGTGTTTGAAAAGATTTTGTTTAAATTTTGCAAGTAAGTATGATATGATCTTGGCCTTTTAGTCCGTTTTTGTTTATCCGCTCTATTTATACTTACCCGAACATCATGTTTGGCAGTCTGTTGGGAGAGGTAAGAGTGAGCTGATGTAGACGAGTTCACCATTTTTTGTTTTTCCATGAAAATAAGGGAAAAGAAAAGAGTTCGCTTTGTTGTTATATAATACTTATTAATTATATTCTCTAGATACCAAGCTCTTTGCTGTAAATGCTGAGAGAACAGTCTTTGTTTTGTACTCTCAGATGTTCCCTTTAGACAAAATTGAAATGCTTAAATCCCCAAGGGATGTCGTTGAACTTGATTCCTTTCACCTCCGGAATTAAAGTTATTCTGCTTCATATGGTGGCTACCTGTTGCGTGACCTTCTCTTCACTATCCCTTGCCCCTCCTAGAGAATATGGGCTCTCGTACCTGTCTCTAAGGGCCAGTATTGGACTCTGGACTGCAACCCTGTGCATCATCCTTGTGGCCACTGGCGCGAGCTCACTTGTCTGCTACATCACCCGATTTACTGAAGAAGCCTTTGCTTCTCTTATTTGCATCATTTTCATTTATGAGGCCCTAGAGAAGTTATTTGAACTCAGTGAGTCATATCCAATCAACATGCATAATGATTTGGAACTGCTGACACAGTACTCGTAAGTACCATTTCCCCTGTGGGTAATGGGGTTTTCCTTTTAAAAATGTGGCTGTTATAAGAAATATGAGGAAATTGCTTAGCAGATTAGAGGATATATGCATAGGATTACAGAGGATAGAGCACATTAAATTGTTTTTGTTACCTAAATCTTGAATTTTCAGACTTTAACAGAGTTTTAAAAAGTTTGCTACTTAGCTAAAACTTGGGTCCTTAGTACTTCTGACAAGTATATATTTTTAAAATTTCTTAAGTGTTCCTGTTTTATATGTAATAAATGAAGGTCAAGTTATTGTACAGATATTTTGATTCTTCAAAATATACATATGATTTTGCTCTTTCTTAGGTTCTTTATAATTTACTATAATCCAAAGAAGCATAGTATGTAATAAAATAATCTACATTTAGAGCAATACACTAAAAGAAATGCATAAGATTATAATTGTATTAATTTGATCAAGTTTTACTGTACACGTATTTTGATTTTTCAAATTATTCCTGTGATTTTAATTTTTTTTCCAATTTTTTAATCCAAATAAATACAGTTGTGAAATATAAGAATTTACACTTGGAGCATTGCATTAAGAGAAATTCAGAGTCCTGTTTGTACTAGCTTAATGTTTAAAATTGAAAAAACATAATCAAAAATAACTGTATTGAAATATTATTTTGTACTTACTGTGTTTATGAGGAATTTCCAGTTTATACTTATACTACAATATAACATTAAAGGTGGTATTAAGCCTATATCTCTTTCTAGTTTAATATAACAAAATAGAAATTTCTAAGACTGCATTTCTGGAATATATTTTCATAAATAAATACATTTCATTATTTTCTTTTTTGGATTTAATTTTAACATTTTTTCAATATTTATGTATACTATTATGTACTTTCTATTTGAGGCAATATGTTCTTTCTGAGATAGTTATAATCTCCTTATCTGTCAATGCACCTCTTAAATAAATAAGATTCCCCTTTGGAGAGTTTTCTTTGTTTAGTGTTAGAAGAAGTTAAAATAGTTCAAATTAGGTTCAAATAGTCCAATTTTAATTTTGTTTTAAGGAGCTATGTAATGGCAGTGTTGAAATAACATGGTTTTTATACTTTGACTTTTGTCTTGCGCCTTAGAAATTGCATTGAATTGTTGTGCTTTTCTCTTTACCTGGGAGGGAGCACCACTGGGAAAATACAAATTATCTTCCCCTAATAAAACCAAACAGAAAGATGTGGGTAGGGTTCACAGGAGGCTGAGGGAAGATTCAGAGGCATTTAGGAGCACTGAGCAGTTTGTTCGTGGTGATGGTTGGCATTAATGCAAGCCTTTCTTTGTATCTTCAATGGGTCTTCAGTGTATCTTTTATATAGTTAGGGAAAAAAGCGTCACTTATTGAATATCTGTTGGAATAAATAATTTTCTCTGTTTGGAGTTGAAACCTACGTGGCTGGTACTGGATGAATGATAGAGAGATCAGGAATATTACTCTGTCCTCAGTGAGTTTCCAGCTTGGTAGCAAATGGAGCCAGATACTCTTCCACCCCTCCCTCCCTCCCCCCCCTTCTTTCCCTCCTTCCCTCCTTCCCTCCCTCCTTCTCTCCTTTCCTTCCTTCTTCCTTCCCTCCTTTCCTTCCTTCTTCCTTCCTTCCTTCCTTCCTTCCTTCCTTCCTTCCTTCCCTTCCTTCCCTTTCCTTCCTTCCTTCCTTCCTTCCTTCCTTCCTTCCTTCCTTCCTTCTCTTCCTTCCTTCCTTCCTTCCTTCCTTCCTTCCTCCCCTCCCTCATTCCCTCCCTCCCTCCCTTCCTCCCTCCCTCCCTCCCTCTCCTCCCTCTCCTCTCCCTCCATTACTCCCCTCCCTCCCCTCCCTCCCTCCCCTTCTTTCTCTCCTTCCCTCCCTACTTCCATCTGTCCCTCCCTTCCCTCCTTTCCTTCCTTCTTCCTTCCCTCCTTTCCTTCCTCCTTCCTTCCTTCCTTCCTTCCTTCCTTCCTTCCTTCCTTCTTTCCTTCCTTCCTTCCTTCCTTCCTTCCTTCCTTCCTTCTTTCTTTCCTTCCTTCCTCCCTCCCTCATTCCCTCCCTCCCTTCCTCCCTCCCTCCCTCCCTTCCTCCCTACCTCCCTTCCTCTCTCCCTCCATTACTCCCTCCCCCCCCCCTCCTCCCTCCCTCCCTCCCTCCCTCCCTCCCTCCCTCCCTCCCTCTCTCCCTCCCTCTCTCCCTTCCTCTCCCCTGTCCTTTCTTTCTGGTGGAAGGAACTGAGTTAAGGCCTTCTATGTAAGGCAAGTGCTTATGGCTAAAGCACACCCTTCCTTCCGTGGTCATCATTTGAAGCTAGAACAGCAAAGAAATATAGCCTCTATATTTCTAGAGGTAACAAAGTGCCATCAGGAAAAAAGAAAAAAGTAATGGATGATGTTAGTTTGTGGAAGGCAAGGAGCACAATTATAAAATGAAGTCTTTGAAGAGGACTGGGGTATAGAAATAAAAACAGAATAATGGAATGAGATTATTATTCATTTTAAGAAATAATTTGGCACAGGGTAGGGAAGCAAGTAGAAAATTGGGAAAGTGAAGAGTTGGGAAAGTAGTAGGCAGCAATTAGAAAGTATCCATCGCTCATTTCATGCAGCAGAGAGTGAAAAACGATGCATGTTTAAAGGACAAAGGTCACATAAACTTCATTGTTGGTAAAAAGAGATATGCCTGACTGAAAATGAAAAAATAGAGATTGAGGAAAAGGGTTAGTGGACAAACATTGAATTACAACTGCCCAGGAGTGAAAAGAGCTAAAATCAAGAGAAATTATGGGATTAAATGAGTCCAAAACTTAGAGGGTAATTTGAAAACAAAAATAGCTCTTGTGTCTTCTTCCTGCCTGTCATGGTGATGAAGATGATAGTGCTACAGGTCCTGATTTGCTCAAAGTTTCCATCTCCTCCTTAAAATCCTCCCAAGTTAAAGTCATGCTTTAATCACAGTGCGTATATCTGAAACCTAATTATTTGGAGGCTGAATACAAATGTATGTTAATCACTGTGTTCCTTTGCTCATGGGCCTTTCTCAACCCAAATTAGGAGGTTGAAGAGTTGGAAGACTTGTTCACCCTGATGGATAATGAGATTTTTAGCATTTTACGGCACTGAAATGGGCGGAAGAGAAACACAGAGAATAATAGTTTCCCCAGGAAATGTGGTGTTGATCAGATACCCAAATGGCGCTGAACTTTGCTTCAATTTTAACACAATAATTGACTTTCAGTATCACCAAGGAATCAGATCAGATATTGCCAGTATTTGCTGCCTGGACAATACAAATCAAATCAATTTTGCTATGCATACAGTGCAAACTTTTATTAGCATGCATCTAGTCATGTGCATCGAAGAAAACAAAGGTGATTTCTAGAATGGCGAATTTAAAAAGTATTTTCATTGAGGGAATGTGATTTACAACAGGTTCTGTGTTTATCATTTTATATTTGCAAGGAAACTTCCTCAAGGTGTCAGTGTCACTCTCCCAAGTTTTTTCTCCCAGACTGCTTTGGAGCTTCCCTCCTCTGTTCTATTGTCTGGTTCTCAGGGCGTTTTTTCCTAAGCAACTATGAAATCCCTTGCTTTGTGTCTTTGTGTCCACGTAGGAATGGAATCCTTTTTCCTTCTGACTTGCTATACTTTAGCACTATACCTTCCAATTCCATTCAAGTTGCAACAGACTGCATGATTGCATATTTTCTCATAGCTTAAGGGTATTACATTGGGTTTCTGTATATTTACCTATGTACATATGATTGCTTATAACACTCCTTTGTGGTTGCTCATTTGGATTCTTTCCAGACCTTAGTTATTATGGCTAATGCTCCAGTGCATATAGGTGTGCTTATATACTGGGAGATTAATTTTCAGTGTGGTTGGGGTAGATGCCGGAAGGGGAATCTCTGGGTCATTTGAAAGTTCTATTGCTAATTTTATCTGGGGGGTAGCCACGCCATTTTCCAGAATGTCTGGACCAGGCAGCACTCCTACCAGCAGTGAATGAGCCTCCCTTTCTTTCACTGCACCCTCTCCAAAGCAGGTTGCTTTCATTGACTTTTTTATTTAAGTCATTGTTGCTTATGTGAAATGATGTACCATTGTCATATTAAGTTATATTTATCCTCATAACACTGATTATGAATACTTTTGCATGTGCCTGTTGATTGTATTGGTGTCTTCTTCAAGAAATGATCTGTCCAGTTGTTTTCTCTGTCTTTGATGGGGTTGTTTGTAATTGAGCTTTATGAATGTTTATATTCCTTGGACATTAGCCATTTGTCCAAGCTATGGACAAATATTTTCTCCCCATTTAGTAGGGGTATTTCTGAGGTGGGCCATCATTTCTTTTGCCGTGCAGTGCTTTTAAGTTTGACATAACTGAATATTTATTTAATCTGTTGTTTTCTGCGTCAGTGGGCATCTCACTGGGGTCTCTAGAAGTCAGTATCATGGGGGAGTTCTGCCCATGACAAAATTTTCATCAATCATTTAATGAGTACAGGTCTGATATAGAGGTCTTTGATCATTTTGAATTAACTTTTGTGTATAATATGAGATTGGGGTCTAGTTTAATTTTTTGTGTATAAGACTAACCACAAAAAGGTTTTCCCAGCACAATTTGTTTGTTTACTTGCTCATATATTTTGTTGTTCCCTGTTTAGAGTTATTCTGTTTGAGCTCCCTGGATCTTTATATATGGTTTGTTCCTTAGATTGGATACGCTTCACATATGTAATTTCTTCCACCAAAACTTCTACCCTAGTTTTTCTTTCCTCTCTTTCTGGAAACCGTAGAATTTATATATTGTTTCTCCAAAGACTGACCCATGATTTTATTCACTGTTTTCAATTGGTTTTTCCCTTCTCCTGTTCTTTTTTGCAAACCATCGCACTGGTTTGATCCTGTCTGGATAATCCACTGCTTCTTCCTTTAATTATACTTTTGGTTTTGTTTTTGCTGCTGTTGGCCACAGCTAATGGCTCCGAGTTTGCTTCTGCCTCTGTGCTCAGGGATCACTCCTAGTGGGACTTGGCGGACCACATACAATATCTAGGATCAAACCCAGGTAGACTTTGTGTGGGGCTTAGCATCTTATGTATCTGCTGTAGTATCTGCTGTAGTATCTGGCCCCATTGTGTATTTTTGTTCTTTTAGTCTTGTCAGTTTGGTCACTTCTGATTGAAGTTTTCTCTTACTTTCTTGATCTTTGTTGGGGCTCTATGGATTTCCGCATTTCAGTAAGTAGCCTAACCATTATCACTCTGAATTGCTTATCGGAGAGTTGAGATCTCGTGTGTATTTGCAGACACTAACAATACAGATTAGTTCTCACATTTCTTCATTCACTCATTGCTGTCACAGTGTGATAAGTTTTGTTTTGTTTGTTTGATTTTGGGTTTGGGGCCATACTGAACAAGTCAGGGATTATTCCTGCTCATAGCTCAGGAGTCATGCCTGTTAGTGCTCAGGGGACCATATGTCATGCAAGGGATCAAACTGGAATCAACTATATGCAAGGCAGGTGCCCTATCCCTTGAACTACCTCTCTAGCCATGAAGGTGTAATTTATATCACTCTGGGTGGCAGCGCACAGAGCTTGTTTGTGATTCACTGTTGGAACAAGTCTGCTGCTGAACACCATTTAAGCTAATGGACTACCTAGAAGCCTCCTGTCAGCATTCTGAGACACTGCTTGCTGCTCAGACTTCTGGTAACCAGGTGGTGTGGAGAATGTGCTCTTGTGCCATGTGTGCACTACCCAGAGGGAGTGTGTTGGGCAAGGTCACCAGGCCTAGTGGCAGCTCTCCAGCTTAATGTCCCTTTCCTTTGTTTCTGAAGCCAGTGACCGGGAACAAGTGCAGGATCTGATGGTGGTGAGCTAGGCACAGTCACCCATTGACTGCCTGGCATGGGGCTTGGGTTTGCTTTTATGTTCTTATCACTGTGACAGTTGCATAATATTCAGCTTTTAAGTGTCATCTATTGATGTTCCTGGCCACATACTTAAATAAGTGTTAGCAAAAGGATCGTAAGAAATAATGGGCCAGAGTGTTAGTGCTATGGATAAGGGGCTGACCTCACATGTGATTGAGCCAGGTTCGATTCCTGGTCCCCCTCAGCCTGCCAGCCTGCTAGCAGAGCCAGGAGTAAGCCCTGAGCACTGCCAGCTGTGGCCCAATTTTACCAGTCAATAACAAAATATCTTTGAATTCTTTAAAGACTTTCCTAGTTCCTCTAGCAATCTAAAAATTTTCCTTTTGTTGTACCAAATGAAAGTATCAAGATAATCAGTTTAGTTTCAAGAATACATACATTACACCAGGTCTCCCGAAGAGGAATCGAAAGAGCTATGCTTGGAATATCATGCCTCACTCAAGTGAGAGAAGGAACCTGGAGTTTCGAACTCCATCCACTATCGAGAGTCAGGGATTCTGCCTCATTTCCAAAGGTGTCGAAAATCATCAGATGGGCTGGACATGTAATGCGATTTGGAGATGACCGCTGGACTAGAGCCATTACTGACTGGATCCCATGGGATGTCAAAAGATTGCATGGCTGCCCTCCTACAAGATCCTCCAACAAGACTTCTTCGTTAAGACCTTGAGCAAACGGTTTGAGGCTATTCATATTCCTGGAGCAAGCAGATGCCATTGGGCTACACTGACATGCGATAGGGACAAATGGAAACATTACTGGCACCCACTCAAGCAAATCGACAAATAATAGGATGTCAAGTTATCAAGTGATCAAGTGAGTAAAACTGAATATGTCAAGTTATGGTCAAGTTAGTAAATGGTCGAGATGAGAGCCTTTTACTGAGAGTATGCCACCTACACGGCAGAGCCTGGCAAGCTACCCGTGTTTTATTTCATATGCCAAAAATCAGTAACAACTATGGATCTCATTCCCATGACCAGAAGGAATAGTTTGAGGCTCTCCTGTCCTGTTCCTGGAGCAAGCAGATGCCCCTGGGGTATACTTGCTTGTAACAGGACGCATGGAGATGTTACTGGTGCCCACTCGAGCAAAACAATGAACAAGAAGACAAGTGATACAAGTGAAGTGATGTCAAGTTAGCAATAAGTAATGTTTGTCAGAATGACTTTTTCTATGCTTTATTTAAGAAATGTCAAAAATAAAAGGAGACTCACAGACATGGGGCAGAGCTGCTACTGGCTCTCCCTGTGCCCAGCCACTCACAAGGCACCTGGGAGGGATGGCGGGTTCTAGCCCTGGCCCGCCACCCCAGCCGAGTCTCACAACAAGCCAGACAACCCCCCACTCCATGAGGGCCTCCATTTTCCACTTCTGGACTCCCCCCTCATCAAAACTCCACCCAGCAGACCAGCCTCCCACAGCCCAGCTTGCGCAGCCGCAAGCAGCCATGCGGTTCATCAATAAATGCTAATTTAGAGTTGACTACAAGAGTATGCTACCCGGACGGCAGAGCCTGGCAAGCTACCCGTGTCATATTTGATATGCCAAATACCAGTAACAATTTTAGACCTCATTCCCATGACCTGATGGATTGGTTTGAGGTTCTTTATGTTCCTGGAGCAAGCAGGTGCCCTTGGCCTCTACTTGCATGAGACAGGACATATAGAGATGTTACTGGTGCCCACTCGAGCAAATCGATGATGAACGGGAAGACAGTGATACAGTGATACAAAAATAAAATAAAGTAGTACTCTAATGTAAGATCCAGATATATGTATTGCAATATTTAAGTGGAATATAATAATATTTTGTTTACTAATCTTTTAGGTTTACTCAACCTAATGTACACTTAGTACTGCCGTATTAACACAGACATTGCAGGAATATATATGCTAGGTTAAGTTACAGCTATTAGCAGCTGAAATTTTAGCCAAGTGTGCAAACTCTACACATTTCCAGCTACTATCATTGAAGAGTCCAGATTTAAGACAAAACTGCTTGCAACCCAAGAAATAATATAGCAGGTAGGGCATTTGCCTTGTCCTGGTTTGATCCCCCCACCTCCTATTATCCCTTTTCTCTGTCGGGAGTGATTCCTGAGCACAGAACCAAAAATAATCCCTGAGCACTACCAGTAGTGTCCCCAAAAATGGATGAATAGAAGCAAGGAAAGACAGAGGAAGACTGGTTTATAATCCACCTACCAGACACATCTCAACTCAATCAAATATGTGGAAGTGTCAGAAAGGGACTTTTTAGGTGAAAATACTAGTTTTGAATCAGTATATTGGCTTGTTAACTTTTTTAACTATGTTAATTTGAACTGTGATGGTAAAATGTAAAGTTATCATTTTGACCAAAAAAACAAGAGAATAGCTTATAGAAACCTTTGATAGAGGAAACAATGCTCAAAGAAACACATGCCATTTTATCCATGCATTAGAAAAGAAAAATAGATTTGAGTTAATCATCCGTGCTCTATCTTAGAAAAGTAATTATAAGAAAAAAGGCAAAATAAAAAATTAATTATATGTAAATTAAAAACAGGGAATTAGTGGAGAAAACCAATGGTATTAAACGCTGGTTCATTACCTAGAAGAAATTGACAAATATCCTCCCAAAGCTGCAACAAGATTTGGAATACCTGAAGAAACCTATCACCATCGAGGAAATTGAATCAGTAACCAAAAGTCTGCCCAAACACAAAAGCCCAGGTTCAGAATTATTCACCACTGAATTGATCCAAACCGTTATTTTTAATTATCTATTTATTTATTTTTTATCTATCTATCTATTTATTTATTTTTTATCTATCTATCTATCTATCTATCTATCTATCTATCTATCTATCTATCTATCTATCTATCTATCTATCTATCTATCTATCTATCTATCTATCTATCTATCTATCTATCTATCTATCTATCTATCTATCTATCTATCTATCTATCTATCTATCTATCTATCTATCTATCTATCTATCTATCTATCTATCTATCTATCTATCTATCTATCTATCTATCTATCTATCTATCTATCTATCTATCTAGTCCACCTCCGACTTCCTCCACCCAGCAGACCAGCCTATCACAGCCCGGCTCATGGAGATCCACCCTGCTGCAGTCTTTTTTTTAAATCCGGCTCAGGTATGCTGATCCAGAGACTCACAGACATGGGGCAGGGCTGCTACTTGCTCTCCCTGTGCCCAGCAGCTCACAGGGCGCCCAGGAGGGATGGCGGGTTCTAGCCCTGGCCCACCACCCAGCAGAGCCTTGCAACAAGCCTGGCGGACCCCCTCACTCCATGAGGGCCTCCATTTTCCAAATCCGGACTTCCCCCTCGGTCAGAACTCCACCCAGCAGACCAGCCTATCACAGCCTGGCTCGCGGCCGCATGGTTCATCAATAAATGCTGGATTTAGAGATACAGTGATTTCTTTATTTATTTTTTGTGATAAAGTGATTTATTTATTTATTTATTTATTGCTTTTTTGGGTCACACCTGGCAATGCACAGGGGTTACTCCTGGCTCTGCACTCAAATTACTCCTGGTGGTGCTCAGGGCATATATGGGATGCCAGGGATGGAACCCAGGCCGGCATGGGCGGTTGCATGCAAGGCAAACACCTTCCCCTGCTGGGCTATTGCTCCGGCTCCCATCCAGACCTTTAAAGAGGACCTACTGCCAGTCCTTTTCAAGCTCTTCCAGGAAATTGAAGAAACAGAAACACTTTCTAATTGCTTCTGAGACACATATCACCCTGATAACCAAATCAGACAGAGACATCACAAAAAAAGGAAAACTACAGACCAATCTCCCTGATGGATACATATACTAAGATCTTCAACAAAATACTAGCAAATAGAATTCAAACTCATCAAAAAGATTATACACCATGGCCAAGTAGGAGTCATCCCAGTAATGAGAGGATGGTTCAACATCCACAAATCAATCAACATAATACATCATATCAATAAGAGAAAAAAATAAATAAATAGGAGAAAAATTAAAACTATGTGATCATATCAATAGATGCAGAGAAATCATTTGACAAGATCCAACACCCATTCATGATAAAATCCCTCCATAAAATCGGAATTAAAGGAACTTTTCTCAATATAGTCAAAGCCATCTACTACAAACCCACAGCGAGCATCATTCTTAAAGGGGAAAGCTGAAATCCTCCTAAGATCGAGGACAAGACAAGGGTGTCTACTCTCACCACTTCCCTTTAATATAGTATTAAACTACTTGCCATAATAATCAGGGAAGAAAAGGTCATTTAGGGCATCCAGATAGAAAAGGACGAAGTCAAGCTGTCACTATTTGTATATGACATGATATAATTAGAGACCCCTAAACTCTCTACCAGAAAGCTCCTAGAAATAACAGATTCCTATGGTAGAGTGGCAGTGTACAAAATCAATACCCAAAAGTCAATGGCTTTCCTATATACAAATAACGGAAAGAGAAGAAAAGGATATTAAAGAAATGATCCCATTCACAGTTGGGCCACAGACAATCAAATACCTAGGAATTGGTTTGACTAAGAATATAAAGGAGCTGTACAAAGAAAACTACAAAACATTGCTTCAAGAAATAAAAGAGGACCTGAAGAAGTGGAGACACATTCCCTGCTCCTGGGTTTGGAGAATTAACATTATCAAAACAGTAATACACCCTAGAGCTTTATACAGATTCAATGTGGTCCCTATAAGGATACCCATGACATTCGTCAAAGAAATTGACCAAAAACTCCTGAAATTTGTATGGAATAGGAAACCCCCATGAATAGCTAAAGCAATCCTTGGGAAAAAGAAGATGGGAGGTATCACTTTCCCAACTTCAAGCTCTAAAACAAAGCAGTAGTAATTAAAACTACATGGTATCGCTATAGAGACAGACCTGTAGGCTTATGGAATAGAACTGAATATCCTGAAACACACTCTCAAATATATGATTGCTTAATCTTTGATAAAGGGGCAAAAATTATTAAGTGGAGCAAAGAAAGCCTCTTCAACAAGTGGTGCTGTGAAAACTGGGAAGCTACATATAAAAAATGAACTTAGACCTCCTTCTAACGCCATGCACAAAAGTCAGATAAAAATGTATTAAAGCTCTCGAATCAGGAATGAATCTATAAGGTATATTAAAGAAAGCCTATGGAAAACACTCTATAACATTGAAGGTAAAGAAATCTTCAAAGACGAAACACCACTGACAAAGAAAATGGAATCATCGATAAACAAATGGGATTATATGAAGCTGAAAAAATTCTGCACCTCAAAAGAAATAGTGACCAAGATACAAAGAGCCCACAGGGTGGGAACTAATATTCACCAAATACCCATCTGATAATGGGTTAATATCCATGATATATCAAGCACTGGTAGAACATTACAAGAAGAAAACTACCAACCCCATCAAAAAAATGGGGAGAAGAAATGAACAGAAACTTCCAAAAAGAATTTCTAGTGGTCAAAAGGCATATGAAAAGTGCTCTTTATCATTTGTCATCAGGGAGATGCAAATCAAAACAACATGATATCATTTCATGCCAGAGAGATTGGCAAACACCCAGAAGAGTAAGAACAACCAGTGCTGGCGTGGATGTGGGGAGAAAGGGTCTCTCATCCACCACTGGTGGGAATGCTGACTGCCCTAGCCCTTTTGGAAAACAATACAGACATTCCTCCAAAAACTTGATATTGAGTTCCCATTTGACTCAGCAGTACCACTACTGGGAATATACTGTGGATACCCAGAAACACACAGCAGAAACATTATCTGCACTTCTATGTGCATCGCAGCACTATTCACAATAAGCGTGATCACGTCTCTTGATCACTTGAATCCCATTATTCATCGATTTGCTTGAGCGGGCACCAGTAACATTTCCATTTTACCCTATCACGTGCCAGTGTAGCCCAATGGCATCTGGTTGATTCAGGAATATGAAGAGCCTCAAACCGTTCCTTCAGGGTCTTGACAAAGAAGTCTGACCATCTTGTAGGTGGGTGGCCACGTGATCTTTTGACATCCCGTGGGATCCAGTCAGTAACGGCTCTAGTCCAGTGATCATCTCCAAATCACATTACATGTCCAGCCCATCTGATTTTTGATATATTGGCAAACGAGACAGCGTCCCTGATTCTGGAATAGCAATGGAGGTCAGAACTTCGGATTCCTTCTCTCACTTGAGTTAGGCATGATATTCCAAGCATAGCTCTTTCGATTCCTCTCTGGGAGACCCAAATAGCATTCTCATCCTGCTTTTGTAGGGCCCAGGTCTCTGAGGCATATGTTAATGTAGGGAGAATGGTGGAGTCGAAGAGATGTGCCCGGAGCCAGAGGTTCTTTGTCCTTTTAGCTATTTCTTCGATGCTTTTGAAGGCGTTCCATGCCGCTCTCTTCCTCCTGTGCAGCTCATGTTTTAGGTCGTTCATCATGTTGACTTCTCGACCTAGGTACACAAAGCTGCTGCATTCAGAGATGTCTGTTCCATTGAGAGTGAATGGGGCCTCTGGAACTAGTTCATTTACATTTATATTAGTTTATATTGCTATTCACAATAGCAAGAATCTGGAAACAACCTGATTGCCTGAGAACAGAAGACTGGCTAAAGAAACTATTGTACATCTACACAATGGAATACAATGTAGCTGTCAGAAAAAAAAATGAAGTCATGAAATTTACCTGCAAATGGATGGACATAGAGATTATCATGTTGAGTAAAATTAGTCAGAAGGAAAATGACAGATATAGAATGACTGCATTCATTAATGGGATATAAATATATACCAGTGTTCTACTAGTTGTGGGAAATGGCAACACCAGACTAGAACTGAGCATTGAATGTACAGAAAGGATTTACATGATAATGCCCAAATGTCTGTAGGGCAAGCCACACTGTGTAAGAGAAGAGAGAGTTAGAGTGAGAGAGTGAAAGAGAGTGATAGAGAGATAGATAGAGAAACACAAAGAGAGAGAGAGAGAGAGAGAGAGAGAGGAAAGGAAAAGTGCCTGATATAGAGACAGGCTGGGGGAGGGGCGAGGCAATTTGGGGATATTGGTGGTGGGAATAGAGCACTGTAGAGGAGGGGTGCCCGAACACTCGATGTCTGAAGCCCAATGATGAACATCTTTGTAACTGTATATCTCACGGTGGTATAATAAAAGATAAAGAATAAAAAACAAAGTAAAAGCTGATTCATCTAAAATCTTAATAAAATCTATAAATTTTAACCATATTAGGAAAGTTAAAGAAAGGGATGCAGTTTGCTAACATCAGAAATAAAAGAGGATATTGCTATATTGCTTTCTCTTTTTATGGACATAGAAAGATAATAAAGAATTGCTGTAACAGCGTCCACGATGACCAATTCCATATACTAAGTGAAATGGACCGAATACTTGAAAGACATGATCTGCCAAAACTCACATAAGAAGTAGATGATATGAATATGCCTATTGTTAAAGAAATTAAATAAAAATTAAACTCCTTTCAAAAGACCAGGACTTTTTGGTAGAAGTTTGGACTTCTACCAAACTATGCATAAATTGCACCAATTTGCTAAACTCTCTTTCAGAATGTAGGAGCAGAGGCATAGTACCTACTTCATTTTATAAGGTTTGCATTGATCTAATAACAGCCAAAGGAATTATAAGAAAAATAGAACCATAAACTAATATCTCATGTGAAAGACATGGAACAACTCCCAACAAATGCTAGAAAATCAAATACAATAGTATATAGAAGTTATATAACAACCCAAGTGGTTTAACTTATCTCAATTATGCAATGCTGGTTCAATTATGCAATTATGGAAAAAAGATCAAATCAAGGCTGTTGTGATAGCACAGTGCCCACTCTTGCCTCGCTGATGCTGACTTCGGTTAATCCTTATCCTCAAGCCCAGTCAGGAGTGATACTAGAACACAGGGTTAGAAGAAAGTCATGAACACTGCTGGTGTGGCTGAAAAACAACATAAACTCACTGACTGTCATAACTTTAATTCCAGATTGACAGGTTTTATTTTCAGAATCCTTATATATTGAAATTTGTATTTCCTGATATCCTAGAGAGCAGGTAAAATGTTTTATAGTACAAGCTGATGATGTTTAATTAGCAGTTAAGCACAAAAAAGAGTAGATTAGTTTTTCTCAATATTTTGCTTTTTATATTGGATGGTATTATTCCATTCTGCCATGTAACTTTATCTTACCTGTTTAGTGAATGCCATGAATCTTTATGAAATCAATGTAATGCCATTTTGTATATGGTGGCATTTTGTATATATTTTGATAATTTTACACAGGGTATCTGACATTTCTACTTTAAGAAATTGGAGCAAATTATTCTTGTTCATGTAAAATGTTGCTGTATTATTCATTCATTTGTCTCTACTTTGCTGCATTTTAAGTTCATCACTACATACTTTATAGTATTAGTCATGCCAAATGAATGCTTAGAGATATATCTAACAACTTGTTTTGGAAGAAGAGAGAAACATTTCCCCTTAACTATGGAAATTAATGTTAATTCCTCTTAATACTATTCATACTAAGTAATTCTAGGACTAGCCAATTCAGTTAGCTGAACATATGTTTTATAGTAATAAGGGCAATTCTTGATAGTATAAGGTATACAGCTTTTTGTACTTTATTATTTAACTCACAGAAAATATCTAGTGAAAAAATATATTTAACCCTGAGAAATAGCTCACCAGTGCTTTGTAAAATCATTCTATAATTACAGTTTTCAGTTACACATAACATAATTAAAAATATCAAAATATATTTCGCATATGAAAATATGATAGCCTAACTTTATAATACTGTCCTTGCAAGTCTTTAAGCTTATGACTGTGCACTGATTGCTCGTTTCTGTGATGTTTATGTCTGGATCAACTTCACTGCTTCTGTGTCCTGTGTTGATCAGTTGTTACTACACAACTAACTAGTGACTTCATGGTCCATTAGGACTTGTTCTAAAAATGATGGCTGAGAGGCTCATTTTCTTTGTTCCTACAAAATTTGCATTCTGATATCAAAAAAACAAAACCAAAAAAAAAAATAAAACCAGAATGAAAGACCCATGGTAGAATTTTCTTTTCAAGTATAAAGGCAGATTATTTTTTTAAAATTATTTATATAATTTATTCATTCATTTTTTTTACAATTACAAAGATATACAATTAAAAGGGTCATATTTGGGTTTTGGTCATACAGTGTTCCAGCACCCATCCCGCCATCAGTGCCCATCTCCCACCACCAACGTCCCCGGTTCCCCTCCCCCCCCCCAGCCCTCCTCCATGGCAGGTTCTTGATTTCTTTCCATTTCTCTCTCTTTCTCTTTTCCTTCCCCTCCAGACTATGGATTACAGAACATACATTAAAAGGTTGTCACGTGTATCTTTTTGCCTCTATTTAATGCTCAATTCTAGGTTGGCATTAGTACCCTTGACAATTGTTAGCACACTGTTCCATTTTCTGTCTTACCTAAACTCTGACTCCCACACGTTTGTGATCATTTCCACCTTTGACAAGACCTCCTGATATATGTTTCACTTGACCTTGGATATTGGTATCATAATGTGTACATATATATTTATGCCATGCAAATAAATGCAGTCATTCTGTATCTGTCTCTCTCCTTCTGGCTAATTTCGCTCAACATAATCTTCTCCATGTCCATCCATTTATAGGCAAATTTTATAACTTCATTTTTCCTAACAGCTGCATAGTATTCCATTGTGTAGATGTACCAAAGCTTCTTTATCCAGTCATTGATTTTCGGGCACTCTGGTTGCTTCCAGATTCTGGCTAGTGTGAATAATGCTGCTATGAACATAAAAGTAGGGATGGTGTTTCCGCTGCGTATTTTTGGTTTCCCAGAGTGGTATGGCTGGGTCAAATGGGAGTTCAATTTCTAGTCTTTGGAGGAATGTCCATATTGTTTTCCAGAAAGGCTGTACCAGCCGGCATTCCCACCAACAATGGATGAGTGTCCCCTTTTCCCCACATCCATGCCAGCACTTATTGTTCTTGCTCTTTTGAATATGTGCCAGTCTCTGTGGTGTAAAGTGGTATCTCATTGTTGTTTTGATTTGCATCTCTCTGATGATTAGTGATGATGAGCATTTTTTCATGTTTTTTTGCCATTCGAATTTCTTCCTTGCTGAAGTTTCTGTTCATTTCTTCTCCCCATTTTTTGATGGGGTTGTTTGTTTTCTTCTTGTAAAGTTCTACCAGTGCCTGATATATCCTGGATAGTAACCTCTTATCAGATGGGTATTGGGTGAATATTCTTTCCCATTCTGTGGACTGCCGTTGTATCTTAGTCACTGTTTCTTTTGAGGTGCAGAAGCTTTTAAGTTTCAGGTAGTCCCATATGTTTATCTTTTCTTCTAGTTGTTTTGTTAGTGATGTCTCACCTTTGAAGATG